>JAXQQM020078251.1:0-226034 GCA_034641835.2 Pinus albicaulis | reverse complement strand
CAAACTGTAACATGTTTTTGCAGTGCTCTGAGTTCCATTGTAGTCTCTTATTTCTTTTCACAAATTTTGTGGATTTGGTTTTCTGTTATGATTTCTTGTTTCATATATGGGATCAGAGCATGTACAACTCCTATTGCAGATGGAGACCTTTTTTACCTCACTCTTCTTGGCTTTCAATTTAGTTGCTCTATGCTCATGCCTTTCAATTGATCAGGCAACATTAGAGAACATTATTAATCGTCTTGTATTACTCTGAGAAGAAGAAATGCACATGGATGTACCTTCTCTTACATCCTTAGGTGCTTCAGCAAGGCTTTCCACAATCTTAAAGAACTGGTTTTTCAGGTGGCCAGGGGTCATCAGACGAGCCTTTTGTTGATTTCTATAGCATCGGGAAGTGTTCTAAGTCTCATTTTTGGTAGAGAGGCTTGGACAACAATTATCTAGAGAACCTAGAAATCGTTTGTTGAAATTCCACTCGGATATCACTTTATTAAAATAATTAATTATTTTAATGTAGACCCTAAGTTTAAACTTAGGGAAATTAAATAATTAAAGGGTATTAATAGAGCAGAGTGCGAATCTTCTAGAAAACGAAGATCAAGTCATCTTTTAATCTGAGCTGTTGATTCATCAGCGAGAAGACTATAAGAAGAGACTTGAGGGCCATTTGGAAATCAAGTCGGGGACACTCTCAGTACCCTGAGGAAATCGATTCTGAAGCAAGAGAATTCGATTTCAGTGGGTGAGATTGTAGAGGCAGGGTTGCAGAAGAAGAAGGGAGAGGGAGGATTCAATTATCGGAGAAGAAGAAGTCAGGAGGATGAAGGGAAGGGTGAGCTGATCGGCAGCAAGACCCCCTCCACGCAGAGTTACGCAGTCCAGGGAGAGACTGCACAGAGCTCTCACGCTGGATGACGTAGAGGGTGAAGGAGGTCACTCCGAGGGTCTAAAATTCTTCTAGAGGTTCCAGAAAATTAAGCCAGGGGTATGCTAATTTTTCTTTGGTCATCAGACTCTTGTAAATGTACCTTCCATTTCTGAAGATAAATACAAAACCCTCATTTGTTGCACCGGTTGTCCCACATTGGGTTTTTCCGAGGAAAATTGTCCAAAAATAACTGTGTTCATATGGTTGTTTCTATTGTGCTACTTGTGTAATTTTCCTTCAGTTCTTATGCTCTTGATTGAGGTGAAGATCTGCAAATGTGTTTATTTCAGAATTTACTAAAGCATCTGTAAATAGCTTATCTCATAAGTAGAAGAAATAAGCCAAGTATTGCAGTAATAATTTTCAGCCTTGAAAATTTCACACGGTATCAGAGCAAAGGGCTAAAGACAGAAAGGGAGGATCTGCCATGGACCAGAGATCCATCATTCGGAAGGGTTCACGCAGTCAAAGGGACTCACACAGTCCTCCAGAGCACACAAAAATGCAAAGGGAACACGACATGAAAGTGATGGCATCTAGACTACAGGAAGATCTTGCTTGTGTGTCAAGCACAACTCCTCCAAGTGTTTGGTATTTTGACAGTGGAGCATCTGCTCACATGACGGGGGTTCGAGAAAGGTATTCGAGCTACCAAGAAGAACAGATGAATTCCAGATAACTATGGGAAACAAGGAAAAATGTACCCCCATTGGGAGAGGTACCATAACATTTCAGACCAAAGATGGCAACAAAATTTGAGCCACGAATGTTCTGCATGTACCAGGGTTGGGGATGAATTTACTCTCAATGTCTCAGCTACAGAACACGGGCTATGATGTATAGTTTATTAGAGATAAGGTGTATGTCAAACACCCTAGCTGGAGCAAAAAGGCACAAATTGGAGTAAGGAGTCACAAGCTATACAAACTCCAGCTTGAATCCCCGGTAGCCCTGATTGGCAGTACAGACGATAGTGATATGAATGAGTTATGGCACAAAAGGATGGGGAATCTACATCATGGAGCCTTTGGAATTCTAAAAAATACTGTCATAGGGGCTCCTGAACTCAGCACGAAGAAAGATGAATTTTGCAAGGGCTGCGTACTAGGGAAGTACTCTAAGGCAGCGTTTCCAAGAAGCAGCAGTAGATCCAAGAGTGTATTGGAGTTAATACACTCGGATATTTGCGGTCCAATGTCCACAACAACTCTCAGTGGTGCAAAGTATTTTTCTACCTTCATTGATGATCATTCCAGAAAAAACTTGGATCTATTTTCTGAAAACCAAAGATGAAGTCTTGGATCGATTCAAAGATTTCAAAGCCTTGGTGGAAAACTCTACGGGAAAGAAGATCAAGAAGCTGCGGTCAGATAACGGTGGAGAATATATCGATAAGGACTTCACAAATTTTTGTGCAAGGGAAGGCATCAAGAGAGATGGACAACTCCATACAATCCAGAGCAAAATGGAGTTGCAGAACTAAATAATTAGACCATAATAGAAGCTGCAAGGGCAATGTTGTACGACAAAGATATGCCCAAATTCTTATGGGTAGAGGCCTACAATACAACATTATATATCTAGAACAGAGTTCCCCATAGAGCCTTGGGGAAGGTAACTCCCGAGAGTGTGTTCATAGGCAACAAGCCAGAGGTGAGCCACATCAGGATATTCGGTAGCATGGTGTACTGCCATGTTCCAGATGAAAACAGGAAGAAGTTGGATCAGACTACAGAAAAGGGTTTCCTTATGGGCTATAGTGAGAATGTGAAAGCATATCACATCTATATTCCAAAGAGTAGGAAAATTATGGTAAGGAGGGATGTAAAATTCCTGGAGGAGAGAGTCTTCAGGAAATCTCGGGAAATGGCCACAGATATGCACATTGAGGAGGATCCACTAGTACAACCTCAATGGCCTACAAAGGATAAGTCAAGTGCCTCTCCAAGGCACAAGGATTCTGAGGAGAACTCCTCCGAAGAAGAACAGGAAGGAGAGCAGGTAAGACCGCCCACCACTGATGGGAGACCGAGCAGAGAACTTCAACAAATTCTAAAGGATTTAGAAGAATTTGTTAGAGCCCCTAGAGAAGGAAAGAGGATAAGGAAGTAGCCAGACAGATATCAAGCACTGGTAGCTCAGGTTGGTGAAACGTCCACCTTTCGGGAAGCAACTCAGCATAAAGTGTGGGTGGATGCCATGGTGGAGGAGTATAACTCCATCATGACAAATGATGTCTGGGAAGTAGTCCCTAGACCACAGGATAGATCAGTTGTAGGATCTAGGTGGATCCTACAAGATCAAATATGCTGCAGATGGTGGCATAGAGAAGTTCATGGCAAGATTTGTAGCTAAGGGGTATGCATAGAAGGAAGGCATTGATTATGAGGAAACCTTCGCCCCAGTAGCTCGCTATATGCCAGACAGATAAAGAAAATACAATGCTGAACCAGATCACTGAATAATGACACATAGAATTCCAGGAAACTGAGCCATTTTATTAATCTGAAAGTACATAGAGAGGAGTACAAGAAAATCAGAATAAGTGCACCTATCCTTGCCCTAGGCAAGTGGAAACCCTCTCGGACAGAATAATGGCTGCAACAAGGACAGCGTCCTAGCTGCTCTGAAGGCTGAAGACTGGAAAACAGCTGATCTCAACTCCAAAACCCTCACCAATGAAAAACGTTGTCTCTGCTAGTGACAGCGCAGAAACAGATGAAGCACTAGGCACCAAAAACTCCAGACAGATAAATCAGCTACTGAAGGCTAGAAAAACGCTGTTGAGCCCTCTCACATAAGCCTGCTCCCCAGATCAGCGTCCTACCTGGTGGATCTGCCTCCTGAATGCTCAGATCTGCTCGATCTGAAGCCTCAAATCAGACCTGCGTCCTATCCCTCCTGATCTGCGTCCTCCTAGATCAGATCTGCTACCAACCCTCCAGATCTATGCTGGATCTGACAATATGTCTTCAGATCTGCAGCCTCCAAGGCTGGATCTGATGTTATCTCTTCAGATCTAGGCTAGATCTGCCAATATCTCCTCAGATCTGCAATCTCCCAAGCTGGATCTAGTGCTATACCTTCAGATCTGCAACATACAAAACTAGATATGCAAATATCTGCTCAGATCTACCCTCTCCAAGGCTGGATCTAGCAATGGCCTTCAGATCTGCATCCTCCTCTTCAGAACTGGGCAGCGTCCTCACTCCAAAAGCTGATCTGCGTCCTTCCTCCTCTTGGACAGCGTTTTCCCTGCTCAGATCTGGACTGCGTCCTCCCTGGAACAGCGTCCTCACTCTCCCGGCCTGATCAGCGTCCTCTCTCCTGCAGAAACAGCGTCCTTCCTCTTCTGAACTGCGCAGCCACAAGAGGGCTTCTTCTCTCCCCAAATCTGCACCAGAAACGGCTGCAACTTGGCTGCTGAAACTGAAAAGTGTACTCAGAACAAACCTTACTAGGGCGGGCACTCGAAGTCCCCCGAAGCTAAGGGTGAAACCAGAAATAACCTTACCAGGGCAGGCACTCGAAGTCCCCCGAGGCTAAGGGTGAGATCTCCGACCGGAGACACTCGTGCACTAAACAGTGCTGCAGACCGGCTAAACAACCGGCGTGTTGAAGCAGACAGAAGTCTAGCTATCAATAATAATATCAAAATCATGGATGATCCAAATGAAGTGAGAGCCTCTCCTTTTATAATGCCAAACTCCCTCCAAACTTAACTCTCCTTTGACCTGCGCAGTTTACCTTGGGTCAGCCTGATGCCTCCCCCCATCATACTCATGTGGACCCCCAAGGCCCCCTCTCTAAGTTACAACGTCAATCTACTAGGAAAAGAACACTTTATTATAAAGTGAGGTGACTAAAGTGAGGTGACCCCTCTTATTTCTCACTTTATTTATTATTTCTAACTAAAGCGGCAAAATAAAGCAAAAAATGAAATATTCCAATTAGCAAGGCTAATTGGGAATATTACAGTCTCCCCCGGCAAAACGTTGCTTGTCCTCAAGCAACTGAAGAGATGGATGCTGTAAGATCTTCTCATCCTCCCAAGTGGCATCCTCATCCGGCAGATTCTTCCATCTCACCAAGAACTCTCTGATCTTCCTGCTCCGCAGTTGTCTCTCCCTGGTGTCAATAATGGCCTCCGGCTGTAACACCAAGTGCCCCTCATCATTTGTCGGTGGTAGTTCCCCGGTGGCTGTCACGTGCTGGCCCAATGCTTTCTTCAGGCATGATACATGGAAGATGTTATGAATCCGGCTGCCTTGGGGCAGTTCCAACTCATATGCAACCTGCCCGATCCTACGTATCACCCGGTACGGTCCATAAAAGCGGGGCTTAAGCTTCTCTGCCCCCTTCTGTTTGAGTGAAGACTGTCGGTATGGCTGTAACCGTAGGTAGACTAGGTCCCCTACCTCAAAGTGTCTCTCCACCCGACCCTTATCTGCATACAATTTCTGCTGATTTTGTGCTGTGGCTATGTTGTCCTTGAGAGCCCGGAGGATGTCTTGGCTCTCTTGGATCCATAATTTGGCTCGCGGAGCCCTGCTAACACCAAACATCATGTCCACAAAAGATAGGGAATGGTATCCATACAGCGCATAGAAAGGCGTGATGCCAATGGACATGTGGTGGGTTGTGTTGTAGCAGTACTCGCCCAGATGTAGCCATTTCAGCCATGCTCTCTGCTGCCCACTGACGTAGTTACGCAAGTAGCCCTCCAGCCACTTGTTAACTATCTCCGTATGCCCGTCCGTCTGGGGATGATAACTAGTGCTCGGTGTCAACTCAGTACCCACTAGTCGAAAGAGCTCCTGCCAAAAACCACCCATAAAACGGCTGTCCCTGTCACTAACAATGGTCTTAGGTAGACCATGCAATCTGAAAACCTCCCGGAAAAACAGCTCTGCCACCTGTGCCGCTGTATAATGCGCCGAAATGGCGAAAAAATGAGCATACTTCGTTAGCCGGTCAACTACTACGAAGATGCAGTCCTTGCCCTGCACGGTGGGCAACCCCGTGATGAAGTCCATCGAAACACTCTCCCACTTCCCCTCTGGAATGGGAAGCGGCTGCAACAACCCCGCAGGATGGCTCATCTCCCCTTTGTTTCGCTGGCAAACCTCGCACTCCCTGACATGCTGGAGTACGTCCTCCTTGAGACCTTTCCATGCAAATCTCTCCCGGATGGCCCTGTACATCTTGGTGAACCCCTGATGGCCCGCCAATGGTGAATCATGAGAGGCCTGGAGTATCTTCCCCTTGAGCTGAGATCCCTCAGTCAAGAAGATCCTATCCCTGTAATAGATGACATCATCGGCCACCCTGTATCTGCTATCTGCTACCTGTCCATCCAGCACCTCACATGCAAATCTATCTTTGGAATACTCAACCAGTAGTCGAGCCTTCCAATCAGCGTCCAAGCTCATGAGTGATAACGTGGCTGGTCTACGGGAAAGGGCATCTGCTACCACATTATTTTTCCCCTTGACATACTCGATGTCAAAGTCATATGCCTGGATCTTGCTGATCCACTTCTGTTGCCTCTCCTGCAACTGCTTCTGCTCCAGAAAGTACTTCAGGCTGTTATGATCTGTCCTCACCCTGAATCTGCCACCTACCAGGTACTGCCGGAATTTGGCCAATGCACGCATGATGGCCAGCATCTCTTTGTCATAGATGGGATAAAGCCTCTCGTGTGGAAGGAGCTTCCGGCTCTCGAACGCAATCGGATGACCCTCCTGCATCAAAACTGCCCCAATGCCTTCTCCTGATGCATCGCACTCCAGGACAAAGGGCTGAGTAAAATCTGGCAATGCCAACACGGGACAACTACTCATCACCTCCTTGAGCTTATCAAAAGCTTGCTGGGCGGCATCCGTCCAACTGAATGCCCCCTTCCTCGTCAGCTCCGTGAGGGGTGCAGCAAGCTGGGAGAAGCCCTTGACGAACTTCCTGTAGTAAGTACAGATACCAATGAACCCTCTAAGTTCTGTCACATTCCGCGGCTCTGGCCAGTCCCTGATAGCCCGGATCTTCTCCTCGTGGACTCTCACCCCATCCACTCCTATGATGTGTCCCAAATACAGCATCTCCGTCAATCCAAACTCGCACTTGGAGAGCTTGGCAAAGAACTGCTGCTCCTCCAGAATGTGCAAGACCGTCTCAATGTGTTGGAGGTGCTCCTCCCAGGTCCTGTTGTATATGAGGATATCATCAAAGAAAACCAGCACGAACTTCCTCAGATGATCCCTGAAAATATGGTTCATGCAAGACTGGAAAGTAGCAGGTGCATTGGTCAGCCCAAACGGCATGACCAGAAACTCAAAGTGCCCATAGTGACACCTGAAAGCAGTCTTGGGAATGTCCTGTTCCCTCATGCGTATCTGATGGTACCCGGACCTCAAATCAATCTTTGAGAAGAACCGAGCTCCTCTCAACTCATCCATCAACTCATCGATCCTGGGAATGGGGTACCTGTTCTTCAGGGTCTTTTTGTTCAAAGCCCTGTAATCAATGCACATGCATAATGTGCCGTCCTTCTTCTTCACCAGCACTACTGAAGAAGCGAAAGGGCTGGTGCTGGGTCGAATGTGCCCAAGGGCCAGCAGCTCCTGAATGGCCCGCTCTATCTCATCCCGATAGGCTTTGGGATGCCTATACGGTGTGGTGATTACCGCCTGTATCCCCTGCTCCAACTCGATCGTGTGCTCAAACCCTCGATCCGGTGGCTGTCCTGGCGGAATATCTCCAAAAACTACTGCATATCTGTCGAGAAGAGTCTGTAGATCAGGGTGTATCGTCCGTCCTGTATCTACTTCCTCTGAAGCCCGCAACTCGACTGCCCACTCTATATCTCCCTTGCGGAATGTCGCCTCCATGCTGTGTGCCGATACTGTCTGGGGTGGATATGTGTTCTGCCCTCGGATCTTCTCATGCTTCCCCGTCTTGGGATCATCCCACTCCATCTCCAAGGCCTTCCAATCTGTTGTGACTTTCCCCAGAGTAATGAGCCACTGAACTCCCAATATCACATTGGTGTCCGGAATGTCCACCACAAAGAAGTGATCGGTCAATGTATAGGTGCCCATCGTCACTGATAACTCTGGTACATATCTAGCACAAGCCATGGTCTGATCTCCTGGAACCAAAACAGAAAACCCATCAAAGCCCTCCGTCGGTATGCCTCTCCGTGCAACCATCTGAGCATCAATGAAGTTGTGGGTAGCCCCACTGTCGACTAAGACCGAAACTCTCTATCCCCGCACTGTCCCACGCACGCGCAATGTCAGATACTTGGGGACTCCCCGTAACGCTGCTAGAGCTCCCCCAGTAGGTGCGAATGGGGCCTCACCTGCATCGGGTGGTGGAGGAGGTAAGGTGCTCTGCGCTGCATAGCATCCTCCTGTCTCCTCATCATCCCCCTCATCCTCTTCTCCGCTGCTCTCGGAGAAGACCTCTATATAATGTGCCTTCCCTGCCGTACACTTGTGCCCCGGTGCCCACGGCTCCTGACATGTGAAGCATAATCGCTTCCATCTCAGCTCTCTCCTGGCCTCATCATCATACTGTCCTCGTCCTGGATTTGCCTTGGGAGGCGGAACCCTTGTGTCCTTACCCCTGGGCTGGAAAGTCTGTCTCTGGGGATAAGGTGGCCGATTCCTAGGCAAGACATCTTGTAGGTCACGGGTCCTACTGACAGCGTCCTGTAGTGTAGCCGGTTTGTTTGACCGGACTAGGCCACGAAGTGGTTCTGACAGCCCCTCCACAAACATCGTGATCATCCGAGCTGCTGATAAATCAGGTACCATCACTGAAACCCTCAAGAAGTCTGAGATGTATGCCTCTGCACTCCCCGTCTGTTTGAGCTTGGTCAGCTCAAGGAAAGGCTGATCCGGGTCCTTCCTGTCAAAACGTTCCACCACTCTCCTGGTGAACTCAGCATTTGTGGTCACTGCGGAATGTCCCAGTGTTGTCAACCCATGGAACCACCAGTTCTGGGCCTCACCCTCTAGATGTAATGCAGCCATCTTAATGGCCTCCCTCTCTGGCATCTGGTTAAGCTGAAAATAGAGGTCTAGTTTCTCCACCCAAGACTTTGCCGTAGTCTTCTGTGAACCATCAAACATCGGCAAATGAAATTTGCTCGCTGCACGGTGACTATCACGGTGGGAGCCACGTCCCTTGTTTCGCTCCTGCTCATAAGACTTGCCGCCACATCGGAACTGGATATAGCGATCAAAAGGGAAAGCATCCATGAATGCCTGTCCCATGCTCTGCCAATCTACAAACATAGCCGCATGTTGAGCTGGACCCCCATCTCTTGGTGCTGTTGGCTCCTCTTCCTCTACCGGAAAGGTAGGCATAGTGGGTCGCGTGGGTGCGGAATCGACCCTCTGTGCTGTCACAATGGGAATAGCGTCCGGTATGTAGCTAGACACGCCCGATCCTTCCCCCACCTGGAAAATCCTAGGGGGTTCTCTCTGTGTTCCCTCTACAGCTGCAAATCTCTTGGTTACATCCTGCATGAATGTATCCATCTTCTCAACCAACTTCACAATCATGTCCTCCATTGGATTCCGCTGTTCTGTCTCTGGATCAGAATCACTTCCCCCGAAGAGACTCTTGTAGGGGTTATCCCTGGACGTCATAGACTGCTAGCACCACAGGCTGAGCCAGATCTATGCTCTGATACCACTGTAATATCCCCAAAGGGAAATAACCAGTAATAAACAGAAATATGCCAAACAGATAAAGAAAATACAATGCTGAACCAGATCACTGAATAATGACACATAGAATTCCAGAAAACTGAGCCATTTTATTAATCTGAAAGTACATAGAGAGGAGTACAAGAAAATCAGAATAAGTGCACCTATCCTTGCCCTAGGCAAGTGGAGACCCTCTCAGACAGAATAATGGCTGCAACAAAGGCAATGAATCTAAATGCTCTGAAAGAGTGAAAGCGGAAAACGTGATCTCAACTCCGAACCCTCACAATGAAAAAAACATCTCTTGCTAGTGTGTGTGGCTTTGAAAGATGAAGCACTAGGCACCAAAAACTCCAGACAGATAAATCAGCTACTGAAGGCTAGAAAAACGCTGTTGAGCCCTCTCACATAAGCCTGCTCCCCAGATCAGCGTCCTACCTGGTGGATCTGCCTCCTGAATGCTCAGATCTGCTCGATCTGAAGCCTCAAATCAGACCTGCGTCCTATCCCTCCTGATCTGCGTCCTCCTAGATCAGATCTGCTACCAACCCTCCAGATCTATGCTGGATCTGACAATATGTCTTCAGATCTGCAGCCTCCAAGGCTGGATCTGATGTTATCTCTTCAGATCTAGGCTAGATCTGCCAATATCTCCTCAGATCTGCAATCTCCCAAGCTGGATCTAGTGCTATACCTTCAGATCTGCAACATACAAAACTAGATATGCAAATATCTGCTCAGATCTACCCTCTCCAAGGCTGGATCTAGCAATGGCCTTCAGATCTGCATCCTCCTCTTCAGAACTGGGCAGCGTCCTCACTCCAAAAGCTGATCTGCGTCCTTCCTCCTCTTGGACAGCGTTTTCCCTGCTCAGATCTGGACTGCGTCCTCCCTGGAACAGCGTCCTCACTCTCCCGGCCTGATCAGCGTCCTCTCTCCTGCAGAAACAGCGTCCTTCCTCTTCTGAACTGCGCAGCCACAAGAGGGCTTCTTCTCTCCCCAAATCTGCACCAGAAACGGCTGCAACTTGGCTGCTGAAACTGAAAAGTGTACTCAGAACAAACCTTACTAGGGCGGGCACTCGAAGTCCCCCGAAGCTAAGGGTGAAACCAGAAATAACCTTACCAGGGCAGGCACTCGAAGTCCCCCGAGGCTAAGGGTGAGATCTCCGACCGGAGACACTCGTGCACTAAACAGTGCTGCAGACCGGCTAAACAACCGGCGTGTTGAAGCAGACAGAAGTCTAGCTATCAATAATAATATCAAAATCATGGATGATCCAAATGAAGTGAGAGCCTCTCCTTTTATAATGCCAAACTCCCTCCAAACTTAACTCTCCTTTGACCTGCGCAGTTTACCTTGGGTCAGCCTGATGCCTCCCCCCATCATACTCATGTGGACCCCCAAGGCCCCCTCTCTAAGTTACAACGTCAATCTACTAGGAAAAGAACACTTTATTATAAAGTGAGGTGACTAAAGTGAGGTGACCCCTCTTATTTCTCACTTTATTTATTATTTCTAACTAAAGCGGCAAAATAAAATCATGAATGATCCAAATGAGGTGAGAACCTCTCCTTTTATAATGCCAAAACTCCCTCCAAAACTAACTCTCCTTTGACCTGCGCAGTTTACCTTGGGTCAGCCTGATGCCTCCCCCATCATGCTTATGTGGACCCCCAAGGCCCCTCTCTAAGTTACAACGTCAATCTACTAGGAAAAGAACACTTTATTATAAAGTGAGGTGACTAAAGTGAGGTGACCCCTCTTATTTCTCACTTTATTTATTATTTCTAACTAAAGCGGCAAAATAAAGCAAAAAATGAAATATTCCAATTAGCAAGGCTAATTGGGAATATTACAGAAAATCACATGTAAGAAAATTTTGTCGACGCGTTTCGAACCAGCCAGTGTGGTTCATCATCAGGACAAGATGAGAAATCTGATCAACCTGTTTAAATAGATCAGGAAAGCTCCAACTAGCCGTTGAAAAATAACGACTAGTTTGACTAGACTAAGAAATTAAATTAAATTTTATCTTATTTTATTATATTTTAAATTTTTTTAAATGTTGTCTAATTTGAATATAATTTAATATTAATACTTTTTTTAAATATAATTTAATATTTTTTTTAATATAATTAATGAATATGTTATATAATAAAATCTAATAAAAATTCTTATTTAATTTAATTAATAGGTAATTTTATTAATTTAATTCATAAATAATAATAATAATTCAAAAGGAACAGACAGGGAGAAAGAAACCGGGAGCTAGAGTTGAGGGAGCACAAGATAGGAGAAAAAGCAACTAAGAGTGAAGGGCAGGAATCTAGCATCTGCTAACACTCCACCCATCATCCTTGTTAAGGTTAACCGGCCTCTTTTCGATTTCCAAGGCTTCCCTCAACTTGCGGTGGTGAAAATGGTCAATCCTCGCAATAACCTCAGCATCTTCAATACAAATGTGCTGATTTGTCTTTTCAACATGCTCTGCTAAAGCAGAGGATCGTGATCTACTATGTCTAAGGTCAGCGACATGTTCATGAATTCTTTGATTAATTGATCGACTAGTTTCATCGATGTAAGGCGTCCCACAAGAGCACGGAATCAAGTAAACACCCTTACCATCCTTAGGGAAAATCGGGTCCTTAATTGACCTAAGCGAACTCCGAATGGTGCGGAGGGGCTTGAAGGTTGAGGAAACATTATGTTTCTTTAGGATCCTAGCAATTTTATCAGTAGTACCTTGGATAAATGAAAGGTGAACTCCAGATAACCGATCACAAGGATCTTTCTTATCCCTAGTACCTTTTTGAAAAGCTCTAAGACATTGAATCTTGCTATAACCGTTCTTAACTTCTTACTGAAAAAAATTAAAGAGATGAGATTTTTCACCTTCAAAGTGGTGTTCAACAGAGATTCTAAAGGCTCTGGTGGCTAGGGTACTAAGAACCCCAAGCTTCTGAGCCAGGAAATGATGCGAACTAGTATGTAAATACCGCTCAGTATGCGTCTTCTTTCTAAAGACTCAATATGTGTCTTCTTAATAGCGGGAGCTACAAGAAGTTGGACAAAAATCCCCTTAAAAAAGTTTTTAAAGCAGTTTCTTTGGCGATAAAATCGAGTAGCACTGTTGGCTCCCTTAGTAAAAAGCTTATTGAAAGTAACCCCCTCACTCTGAGGATTTATGGTCTTCCTAAGATTCATAAGGATGGAGCCCCCCTTCGCCCCATTGTCAACACCATAGGTGGTCTGACTTATCTGCTTGCTAAATTTTTAGCCAGTAAGTTGTAACCTCTTGTGGGTCGCACCGACTCCTTTGTCAAAGACTCATCCTCCTTTATTAATGAATTGAAATACATTAAATTGGATCATGATGAAAGATTTGTAAGTTTTGATGTTGTCTCATTATACACTTGCATTCCCATTAAGGAAGATATTGATGTCATTTCTCGGGTCACGGATCCTGATACTGCTCATCTCGTTGAGATTTGTCTAACCTCGACCTTCTTTAGTTTTGAGGGTGAATTCTTTGAACAGACTTGTGGTGTGGCCATGGGTTCCCCCCTATCCCCTGTGGTGGCTAATCTTTTCATGGAAGACTTCGAATCTAAGGCCCTTTCCTCCTCCCTTTTTCAACCTAGGCTTTGGAAAAGGTTTTTTGATGACACCTGTGTGGTTTGGCCCCATGGAAAAGAGAAACTAGACCTTTTCTTCTAGCATCTTAATGATCAATCTGAATTCATTAAGTTCACCATGGAATTCGAAGTGGATGGTAGCCTACCCTTTCTGGATGTCCTTCTTTCTAGGAATGATGATGGTTCTTTCTCTCATCAAGTTTATAGAAAGAAGACGCATACTAAGTAGTATTTACATGCTAGTTCGCATCATTTCCTGGCTCAAAAGCTTGGGGTTCTCAGTACCCTAGCCACCAGAGCCTTTAGAATCTCCGATGAACACCACTTTAAAGGTGAAAAATCTCATCTCTTTAATGTTTTCAGTAAGAGCGGTTATGGCAAGATTCAATGTCTTAACGTTTTTCAAAAAGTTGAAAAAGGTCCTAGGGATAAGAAAGATCCTTGTAATCGGTTATCTAGAGTTCACCTTCCGTTTATCCAAGGTACTACTGATAAAATCGCTAGGATCCTGAAGAAACATAATGTTTCCTCAACCTTCAAGCCCCTCCACACCATTCGGAGTTCTCTTAGGTCAGTTAAGGACCCGATTTTCCCTAAGGATGGTAAGGGTGTTTACTTGATTTTGTGCTACAATGGGACGCCTTACATCGGTGAAACTGGTCGATCAATTAATCAAAGAATTCATGAACATGTCGTTGACCTTAGACATAGTAGATCACGATCCTCTGCTTTAGCAGAGCATGCTGAAAAGAAAAATCATCACATTTGTATTGAAGACGCTAAGGTTATTGCAAGGATTGACCATTCCACCACCGCAAGTTGAGGGAAGCCTTGGAAATCAAAAAGAGGTTGGTTAACCTTAACAGGGATGATGAGTGGAGTGTTAGCAGATATTGGATTCCTACCCTTCACTCTTAGTTGCTTTTTCTTTTCCCTTGTGCTCCCTCAACTCTGGCTCCCAGTTTCTTTCTCCCTGTCTGTTCCTTTTGAATTATTACTATTATTATTATTATTATTATTATTTAAATTAGTAAAATTACCAATTAATTAAATTAAATAAGAATTTTTATTAGATTCTATTATATAACATATAACTATTAATGAATTTTAATATATAAAAAATAAAAAAATAAAAAAATAAAAAATATATATATATATTAAATTATATTTAAAATTTTAAAATATAATAAAATAAGATAAAATTTAATTTAATTTCTTAGTCTAGTCAAACTAGCCGTTATTTTTCAACGGCTAGTTGGAGCTTTCCTTATCTATTTAAACAAGTTCCTTGATCATATTTCTCATCTTGTCCCGATGATGAACCACATTGGCTGGTTCGAAACGTATCGACAAAATTTTCTTACATGTGATTTTCATCGAAAGTTTTTTTATACACATGAAGTCTTTGATCGATTCATAGATTTCAAAGCCTTAGTGGAAAATTCTATGGGAAAGAAGATCAAGAAGCTGCGGTCAGATAACGATGGAGAATATATCGATAAAGACTTCACAAGTTTCTGTGCAAGGGAAGGCATCAAGAGAGAATGGACAGCTCCTTACAATCCAGAGCAAAATGGAGTTGCAAAACGGAAGAATCGGACCATAATAGAAGCTGCAAGGGCAATGATGTACGACCAAGATATGCCCAAATTCTTATGGGCAGAGGCCTGCAATACAACAATATATATCTAGAACAGAGTTCCCCATAGAGCCTTGGGGAAGGTAACTCCCGAGAGTGTGTTCGTAGGCGGCAAGCCAGAAGTGAGCCACATCAGGATATTTGGCAACATGGTGTACTGCCATGTTCCAGATGAAGAGAGGAAGAAGTTGGATTAGACTGCAAAAAACGGTTTCCTTATGGGCTATAGTAAGAATGTGAAAGCATATCGCATCTATATTCCAAAGAGCAGGAAAATCATGGTAAGAAGGAATGTAAAATTCCTGGAGGAGAGAGCCTTCAAGAAATCTCGAGAAATGGCGACAGATACGTAGATTGAGGAGGATCCACTAGTACAGCCTCAACGGCCTACAGAGGATGAATCAAGTGCCTCTCCAAGGCACAAGGATTCTGAGGAGAGCTCCTATGAAGAAGAACAGGAAGGAGAGCAGGTAAGACCGCCCACCACTGATGGCAGACCGAGCAGAGAACTTCAACAAATTCTTAAGGATGCAGAGGATTTTGTTGGAGCCCCTAGAGAAGGAAAGAGGATAAGGAAGTAGCCAGACAGCTATCAAGCACTGGCAGCTCAAGTTGGTGAACCGTCCACCTTTTGGGAAGCAGATCAGCGTCAACTGTGGGTGGATGCCATGGTGGACGAGTATAGCTCCATTATGACAAATGATGTCTGGGAAGTAGTCCCTAGACCACAGAACATATCAGTTGTAGGATCCAGGTGGATCTACAAGATCAAATATGCTGCAGATGGCAGCATAGAGAATTTCAAGGCAAGATTTGTAGCTAACGGGTATCATATGCACAGAAGGAAGGCATTGATTATGAGGAAACCTTCGCCCCAGTATCTCGCTACACTTCTATCAAATCCGTCATCTCTCTGGTGAAACAGGCAACACTTTGAATCAACATATGGTTGTGCCTCATCACATTCACTGGATTGGTGCCAAGAATCTATTGAGATATCTTCGGGGCTCAATCAACCATGGGCTGAGATACACTGTCGGGAGTTTGAGAATCCATGGATATACTGACGCCTATGTTGCATTGGCTGTGGGGACGGGGAGACGGCAAGTACGGGGGGACGAGTTTCCGGGACGGCTAGAGCGCACCCCCAAATTTTCAGGAGACAACAAGTTGGCGACGACAAGTACGGTAACTAATTTTATATTTATTAAAAAATTAAAATTAATATAAGGCAGGTATGGGGGGGGCGAGTTTCCGGAACGGCTAGAGCGCACCCCCAAATTTTCAAGGGACGACAGGTTGGGGACGACAAGTGCGGTAACTAATTTTATATTTATTAAAAAATTAAAATTAAAATAAAATTTAGTATTTCAGCATAAACTTGAATGATAAAATTAAAATATAAAAAATTAGAACTATTACTAATTTTGAAATTCAAATTACAAAATAAAATACTAAAGTGTAATACTATCTAATCATCATTGTGCATCACAAAAACAAATCTCGTCATCATTGCTCATTGTCAAGAACTTAAGAAGTACTATTATTGTGCTACAACCTACAATCTACTACTGTCTACATAATCATTCTATGATGCATGATGAATCATTTTAAAATTTAAATAACAGCTAAATTTTAAAGACTAATGGTAAAATTTAATAAAACTATAAACATGAACAAGTCAATAAAATTTAATTATAAATCCCAAATTAAGAATATAGAAATTAAGAACCTTGTGGGACCTGTCATCAGCATAATGTATATCATAATCATTCAGATTCACTATTATTTACAAAGCACAAAGAGTATTACCATCCCACCTATTTACCTTATAACATTAAGCATTAAAGATGAGTTAGCCATTGTAATGTTTGTTTCAGGAGTAACAAATGTTATGTACAAAAGTAATAATGTCATAAAGTGAAATAAATTATATATAATAAATGATGTTTATGTTAATTATTCATGGATTAGTTAATTGGTTCCTAAAATGAATAATGTAACTTGCTACATATATAGACAACACCACTAGTAATTCAGTAGCATACTGATATATCTTCTTATCTCTCATCTAGTCTCTCCTTCCCGTCTCTTGCATATGTTTAACATGGTATTAAAGTCATGGTGATTGTGGGATAGAGAAATTTCAAAGATTCATGGCAAGAAAAGGTTTGTCACAGACATGGAGAAAGAGAAAAATTCAAATTGAAGGCAAATTAATTCATGGAGTATACTGATTGTAAATTGTAAACATGAATAAGTCATTAAAATTTAATTATAAATCCCAAATTAAGAGTCTCAAACTTCACCCTGTTGCTCGACTCTTACCTCACCTACAACCTCTGCTCGAGTCCTCTCAGCTCTGTTTACCTTTGTCGTCGTGAATGGAGTTCTTTGTTTAGCATTTACCTTTGTTTGTCATCTTAGACTTCACTCAGACTCTTACCTACAACCCTCACAGCATGTGTTTACTTGCAACCTTCACTCGAGCTTAATGTTTACCTACAACCTTCGCAACTTGTAATGACCCATACCAGATCGATAAATAATATAAACGTTAAAAAGGTATGTGGCTGACCCAATAAATTAATAATATAAATTAATTAAGGAAAATTAATTAAGTTATAAACAAACATAAAGTCATCACACCCATTGCTAACTTAGAAATAAAAACAGTTAATTAAACCAAATTAATTAAGTATTAAAATACAAAGTGAGCCTCCATAAAGTCATCTCCTCTACGTAAGTGGATAAAGACTCAACGAATATATTTAATTCACTTAATCCCAAAACTCATCTCAAACATTAAATAGACCCTTAAATAAAGATAAGGTCGCCTTAAATGATGGCAGACCCTCATAAATATGGAAAAGATCTTCGGGAGTGAAGGGCGGTGGGGAGATGGTTATAAAAGGGGGTTTTTGGAGGGGGAGAAGGGAGAAAAAGGAGGAGGCTGCATTCTGGCTAACAGGGGATTGAAGGATACACAGAGTTCTAAAAGGAGAGTTTCACCGTTCTGGGATTCTGGGCACGGGGGCAGAAGATTACTCTTCTGGGTCTAGGATTGCTCCTAGATCGGCTGGGAGGATTGTTGTCTTGGGTAATCTGTTCTGTTCATCCACAGCAGTGGGAGGAGAACTATCACCACAGTCTGAAATATCAGCATCAGCGTTTCAGGTATTTTCCTTTGAGTACAGATTTGTTTCTCCATTCAATTTTACTGCAATTGTTTAGTGTAATACAGCACTGCCGAATATCTATCTCTGCAATTAAATTAAATCTGTGTAAGGAACCTTAATTCTGTATATGTATGTCTTGTTTTGGGTATTTTAGATATCTCCAAGAGGGTATATTAACATTTAATGATACTGAAGTGCTAAAAGAATATATATATATATATGCTGCCCTTCTGAAATTAGACCTTAAACCACCCTTTTACCTCTGCTTTAACCAGCCTCGGTCTCAGTCAATGAGTGTACCAAGTTTCCAAATTTAGTCACAAGTCGGTTCAACAAGAGATTAATTGTTTAGGAGTAGATTTGGCACCTACAGAACAATGGCTCGACCTTCCTTTATTGGTACATGGTACAGCTAGCAAACATTACCGCAACCTGCCATACTTGGAGTAATATATGTCTGAAAGCTAATAACTCTGTTTGAAAACTTACATAAACTTAAGTTCATATAGGTTTTTACACCCTTTTTCCCTTCTGCCTTTAACCAGAATACTCTCAGTCGTTAAGTACACCATCCCAGTACATGATTATGTAAGGGATCTTGCTGTAGGCAACAAATCACCGTTACTATAGATCATATCTATATAATCAAGTCACTGCTATATCAATAATGCAACTATAATAAACAATATCACTGTTATATGTCAGAGTCATTGTGGTTACTGTTATGTCATCAAGGTCAACCAGGTTACTAACAAATAGATCATACCTCCGCTTAGAAACTTCAAACCTTGGCAACTTCATTTTCTTGTCATCTGCATCCCCATCAACTTGTGCTACAAATCCTGCTATCTTCAAAATACTGGTATTCAAATCTCTGACCTGCAGCTATAAATTCTGGAGAGATCCTTCTTTCAGCTCTTGACACCCTTCGTTAATCACCTTCTGGATAGGGGTTAATCTAAACCAAAGAGACAGAATCCTTGAGTAATCACAAACCAGCTAATTAATGCCAGAAAATCATAACAGAAAAGATGTCAGATATACTATGGTATGCTTCGGTGTTAATAAGATTGTTGTAGATGTAGAAAGAGATAATATTTGAGAAATTAAAGAGCTTCGATTTGTTCCAAAACTGAAGCAAGCACAGAGCCCTTGTGGGGTGGGGGGGGGATCTTACACTTGGTATCAGAGGGTGTTTCAAACCCTTTGTCTGACCTTATAGGCCCATTAAATTTTGTTTCCACCGCAAACCTTAGTTGCTTTCTACTCTGCTCAATATACAATACTCGAAATATCTCACTGACATATTAAGCAATGTATGCAGACCTTTAAAACTAAGTCATACTACGAGATAATAACCCTGTGCAGTGATCATTACCAAAATAGTAATAAATAAATTGGTTGCTCGATGAAAGAATACTCTGTCCAGTAAACCTGATCCTTCCTACCACTCAATCCATTATTTTACAACGCTGACGTATAACCATGCAAAAGAGTAGTGGCAAGCAAACTCTGATTACAATTCTCTGGAGGCAAATTACAGCTATAATGATTATACACGAGAGCTATTTTGAGTAGAAAGTTTGGAGGTCTTCAAGTTCAGACAATAACTAACGATGTTGACCATACAAGATTGATATTCATGGACAAAAGGAATCACTGTTTTAGGTTCATGCAAGGTCTAAATTGCTAAATAAATCCATTTCTCAACAACATAGATAATGTGTCCCTATGTTTTTTCTTCTTGACGTGACTGTTGTGGACTGCTTTTCATCCATACAGCTTGGACCTGGGACAGCTCTCGATGGGATTAAATCATCAATGATAACCCCATGGAAAGCTACCTACATTACAGCATCATGCGTTAAACAGTAAAATTAGAACAGGGGATATGTCATTCAGCAACTGCAGCAAGAGGAAAACTTTAAGAATGTGCAACATGAGAAACTTACTGCAAAGTGAATTTAATGTCCGTGATCATTAAAGAAGCTTCTGTGCAAAAAAACAACACAGCCTCTGTTGTACTCAGGATATATATCAGACCTCAGCGGTGAGAAACCGATGGCTACCGTGCGTATGGGAGCTCTTGGCACCGAGACAAACGCATGCACAGAGGTGTCATATCCGGCTGGCGGTTATGTGTCGTTGTCCGTGGTAACCTGTTAGCAGCGTGACTTCAAAAAAAAAAAACGTTTCTACATACGTTGGCAAATGTTTGATATTATATATCATATGGTTCACGTATTAAATGGTTCAAATGCCATCCATTAAACAGATGTCAAGTTTGTTTAAAAATAAAATGTGCCGAATAAATATATCGGGAGTGGGGTTGAATTTGAACCTTGCACTCCGCCCCATCTGCCGAGATCATTAACCATTAAAACACAACGCCCATGCGTTGGCAAATTTTTTCATATTATATGATTCGGATATGGTATGGCGATAAACTTTGAATGGTTGCATATTACACGTTTTCACGGGGGTATATTAAATTTCAGGTTCATGCACATACGATGGCGGTGATGCAAATCGTTATTAAATTCGTTACATAAAACGGTGGCCATTTACATAAATTTCCAAACAGAACTGTCGGTCAACAACCATATGCATATTTTAGACGGCGTATCATATGGTTTTGAAATCAGGGTTATGAGTATGCATTCGATATATATAAACTTTTGGTTATGGTTTTAAATACTAAAACTTTTGGGTATAGTTTTAAATACTTTAGTATTTTATATAAATTATTACGTAGAGTGTATTAGTTGTAAAATCAAAATATCGTGATTTTATTAAAATGTCATTTTTATGAAATTATCGGGCTCAGCACCAATCTCAAAGTGCCTAAAGTGCCTATACCATATGTATATTTCATATATGCCGTCGAAGCTCATCAATTTTCTTGGTCTCAACACCAATCTCGTAGTGCCTATACCATATGTCATATATGCGAAGATCGCCAATTTTCAATAAAAGCACAAGAGCCCTTGTGGGGTGGGGGTGGGATCTTACACTTGGAAAATTAATTAAGTTATAAACAAACATAAAGTCATCACACCCATTGCTAACTTAGAAATAAAAACAGTTAATTAAACCAAATTAATTAAGTATTAAAATACAAAGTGAGCCTCCATAAAGTCATCTCCTCTACGTAAGTGGATAAAAGCACAAATGTCAACTAGAGTTAGCACCCATACAAATTTCAAAGTCGAAGAGGAGCCTATGACCAAGTGAGAGGAACATTATATGTGCACAACGCATAACCATATCATTAAATGTTACCATTTATGCTATCATTAAATGTTATCATATGTATGAGAAAAGAGTTACGAAGTAAATGTGATATCGCACTTTTTTTAGAAAAATGATTAATTTAATTGTTTTATTTATTTAGGTATCTTTGAGTGGGAAAATATATATAAAAGGGTATAAAATAGTATTTTAGCATAGGATTACTAGGATGTGATAATCTAAATTATTATGATTTAGGGTTATATGTGCACTTATATCTCTAGTGTCCTAAAAAAAAAAAAAAAAAAAAAAAAAATTCGGTAACTATATTTAGGCTCAGATTCACTTAGAAAATAATAAAGAATTACATCATTATCTATCAGAAACCCTGCATTGTTCACTCTAGATTTAGTAAGCATACTTTACCCTGCATAGGACAAGGAGGTCGCGCTGCCACCCTCCTTGACCTCGGTACCAGTAAGACCTGCCTGCAGGTAAAATAGCAAAAGAACTATACCCGTATGCCAGCTTTAATCTTGCGAAAATTATATTTTGTCAGTCTGGAAAATTTATCACTCCTCATAAATTTATTATTATGCATTTCAGGAAAATTACCATGTTGAACACATACCAAAGGCGGCAGCGCCAGCGAAATGCAGCGCCACCACCTCCGCCTTCACCATCGCCCTCACCTCCATCAAGATCGCCGTCAGCACCTGTTGCTCCGCCTGATCTTACTACTGTAATGAGCTCATTAGAGGCCATTATGGAAACCTTGAAAGGGTCGCAGTCGACCAGAAACAAGGAGGAGCGACGTCAGTCAGAGGAAAGACACTCAGAACGACCGAAAGATTTCGATGACAAACCTCACAGAGAAGATATTTCACGGGAACTGCAAAAGATTAAACTCCCTGAATTCTCTGGAGGACGCGCTGGAGAGCAGGCCGAAGCATGGTTGGAAGGGATGATCAGGTGTTTCGCATTAAGAGAATATTCTTCAACTTCTAAAACAAGGATCGTTGTATTCCAACTCAGAGGGAATGCGCTGATTTGGTGGGGAAATATGGAAAAACAACTGCATCTCACTTCCGATACCGTTCCTTGGGAATTGTTTGTGGACCGATTCCGTGCGAAATACTTGCCACCTTTCTTTCAAGAGCAGCAAGCCGGAGCCTTCCATACTCTAACCCAAGGGGGTAAAACCGTGGAAGAATACGAGACAAGGTTCATGGAACTTGTGAAGTATGTTCCTTATCTAGACACGGATGAACGCCAGGCCGAGCGTTTCATATTTGGGTTAAATCCTCGGATCAGAGCCATGGTAAGAATGTGGAAGCCACCGACCGTGGCAGAGGCAGTGGAATGTGCTCGTTATGCAGAAGAACATCTGGGGATAAAAAGGGATTCCAGGCCAACTGAATCAATACCGCAAGCATTTACAGGAAAGACTCCCCGAAATTTCTTCCGCGGAAATAACTCGAGACCACCTCCTTATGGTAACAGGTTTACCCCTAGAGGAGCGGGAGCAGGAGCTCCCAGGACCATAAACGCAATAACTTCCGGGTCTTCAAACAGCAGTGCGTGGAGGTCTCGTGGAACGGGTAATCGAGGAAGGAATGGGAGAGGAAGCAACACAAGGGGACAGAGTTCGTGGTCGGGGATTTCTCAGTCAAACGAAAGAGGACCAACCCGTGTGGACTGTTGGGGATGTGGAGGACCCCATCTTCGCCGGGATTGTCCGGAGAACTCGCTGCGAACAGGAAAAGAACCGGAGAACTCGCGGCATACAGGAAAAGAGCCGTCATCAGATGCTCAAAGCGATCATAGAATCCATGCTGTCGTCAATAACAACCAAGCGGCGCATCAATCCACGGTAGTGGAATCTTCAGGTACAATCAACGGAATAAAACTCAAAATCTTGTTTGACACTGGAGCTACTGATAGTTTTATTTCATCTTATGCATTGAATAAATGTGGGTTGGCAGCCTGCAAGCAAGACGATTTTAGACAGGTAGAAATGGCTTCAGGTGACCTTCAATCGGTAGAATTATGTGTGGAAGATTGCAAAGTTGATCTAGGGGTCTGTGTGACCAAACTAAAAGTTTATGTCACAGCCCTAGGTACTTACGACCTGGTGGTAGGAATGGATTGGTTAGAATCTCATCGAGCATGGGTAGATTGTTCCGGGAAAACAATACTTTGCGTAAATGATGTGGGTGAGACGATCCAAATTCAAGGTATTAAGAGAAAGGTATCCTTGCGTTTCATCTCAGCCATGCAGATGAAGCGGTGCTTGAGGAAGGGTTGTCAAGTATATGCCGTTCAAATGGTGAGCAAAGAAAAAGGGCCTTCCTTAGATCAATATCCGATTCTAGCAGAATTTCCGGATGTTTTTCCAAAGGAACTACCTAGACTACCTCCTAGGAGAGAGCTAGACCTCGCCATTGAATTAAAACCTGGTACGGAACCTATTTCTAAAGCTCCTTACCGAATGACTGCCCCGGAACTTCAGGAGCTGCAAATACAGCTAAAAGAACTGCTAGATGTAGGGCACATTCGACCCAGTGTTTCACCATGGGGTGCTCCGGTAATCTTCGTCAAAAAGAAAGATGGTTCATTACGACTATGTGTGGACTATCGAGATTTGAACCGGGCCACAGTAAAGAATAGGTATCCGATGCCTCGCATTGACGACCTTTTTGATCAAATGAAAGGTGCTACGGTATTTTCAAAGATCGATCTGCGATCAGGGTATCATCAACTCAGGATAAGCGAGAGTGATGTTTCTAAGACTGCATTCCGAACTCGTTTCGGGCATTATGAATTCATTGTGGTACCATTTGGGTTGACCAATGCACCTGCAGTCTTCATGAACCTTATGAATAGCGTTCTCCGCAAATACCTTGATAAATTTGTACAAGTTTTCCTGGACGATATCCTCATTTACTCTAAGAATGAAAAGGAGCATGAAGAGCACCTTCGAATAGTGTTATCTTGTCTCAGAGAGCACAAGTTATATGGAAAATTATCCAAATGCGCTTTCTTTCAGAAGGAAATCCATTACTTGGGTCATATCATATCTGGCGAAGGAATCTCTGTAGATCCTGAAAAGGTAAATACAATCAGGGAGTGGCCGATCCCTAAGAATGCACATGAAGTACGTAGTTTTATGGGTTTAGCAGGTTACTACCGAAGGTTTGTGGAAGGATTCTCCAAGATTGCAAAACCCATCACAAACCTTCAGCGCAAGGGTGTTAAATATGAGTGGACTGAGGAATGTGATAAAGCTTTTTCTGAGCTTAAGCGATTATTGACTAGTGCACCGATTTTGCGGGTACCGGATATGGATAAAGATTTTACTGTATGTACTGACGCATCTAAGCAAGGGTTAGGTGCAGTTTTAATGCAGGAAGGAGGCGTAATAGCATATGCTTCAAGAAAATTAAAAACTCATGAAGAACTTTATGCGACGCATAATTTGGAGCTAGCCGCAGTGGTCTTAGCTTTAAAGATGTGGCGACATTACTTGGTAGGGAGAAACTTTGTGCTTAAAAGTGACCACCAAAGTTTGCAGTATTTATTCACCCAGAGAGACTTGAATGCAAGACAAAGACGATGGAGTGAACTCCTAAGTGAATATGATTTTGCCATTTCATATATCAAAGGGAAGGAGAATGTGGTGGCTGATGCCTTAAGTAGAAGACCCCGAATATTCTCCCTCGTACCTATCAAGTTGAACTTGAGAAATCAAGTGCTTGAACATCTCGTAAGAGATAGTTGGTACTTAAAAGTGAGGTCGGGACTCGAAAGCAACTGTTCGAAAGAACCTAAGTTCGAAGGGTATGATTTAGAAGAGGACGGAATTCTACGATTTCACGGAAGGATGTATATACCAGACAGTGGAGATCTCCGAAACACCATCTTGAAGGAAACACACCGAGCTGTATATTGTGCACATCCTGGGGTAAAGAAGATGTATGCTGACACCAAGAGACTCTTCTTCTGGTCAGGCATGAAAAACGACATTGTCAAATTTGTTGCTAGATGCCTGGAATGTCAGCAGGTAAAAGCTGATCATCGCCACCCAGCAGGTCTCTTACAACCTCATGACATCCCTATGACCAAATGGGAGATAATTTCTATGGATTTTATCGTTGGGCTGCCTCTTACGCAGCAAAAGCATAATGCCATTCTGGTTGTAGTGGATAGGTTAACAAAAAGCGTCCATTTCATCCCAGTAAGAGATACATATGAAGTAGCTGATGTAGCTAAAGTATTCATAAATGAAATCATAAGATTTCATGGAGTACCTAAGAAAATTATATCCGACAGAGATCCTCGATTCACATCAAGGTTCTGGAATTGTATGCAGTCGGCCTTGGGGACTCTGTTAAATTTGAGTACTGCCTATCATCCTGAGACTGATGGACAGACAGAAAGGGTAAATCAAGTACTCGAGGATATGCTAAGGATGTATGTTATGGACCAACAGTCACGATGGGAAAAGTACTTACCCTTGGTGGAATTTGCTTACAACAATAGCTACCATAGTTCGATCGGGATGCCGCCATTTGAAGCATTATACGGAAGACCTTGCAGAACGCCGTTGAGTTGGGACAGGTTAGAAGATCGAATAATCGTCGGACCAGACTTGATCCAAGAGATGGAGGATCAGGTAAAACTAATTAGACAACGGTTACAGGAGGCTCAGGATAGACAGAAAAGTTATGCGGACACTCGCAGGACAGATAGAAGTTATGTGGTTGGAGATCAGGTTTTCATCCGAATCAGACCAAATAAGAGCACCATTCGGTTTGGGAGGGGGACAAAATTATCCCCCCGGTTTATTGGACCGTTTGAAGTCCTGGAAAAAGTTGGACCAGTCGCTTATCGTCTTGCACTGCCACCCCACCTGCACAAAATTCATAATGTATTTCATGTATCTGCCTTACGACATTATATTGTTGATAAATCTCATGACCTTCAATGGAAGGAACTGCAGGTATTGGACGAGGGAACCCTAATGGTCGAACCGTTACGTATTCTGGAACGTAGGGTTCGACAGCTCAGGAACCGCCGGATAGACCAAGTGAAAGTCCAGTGGGACAAGTATAGCCCTGGATCAGCAACTTGGGAGGATGCTGAGACTTTTTGCCAGAATTACCCCAACTTATGCTAAATTTTGAGAACTGAAAACTTTTATGTATATAACTGCTCTATTTTGCTACTTGACATTTTGAAACACTATGTAAAATGCGTTTTTTTTTATTTACCTTGCTAGTACATGGATACCCATAAGTCTAGAATGCTACTTCACTCTACTGATACTGGATATATGCTGTTTGTTTAAAATTCACTGGTGCATGGACACCAATATGCAATATGTCATTTAAATTAACATTTGCAAGACTATGAAAATGAAATATATTGATATATAAATTGACAGGGGTAAAGCAATGCATCATAAGTAGAACATGTGTAAACTAAACAGAAGCAGTGTCTGAAATGAGAAATTTTATGGGACATATTGATACCTATGTAACAAATTTCTTTTAAGATTTTGGATTAATATCATAGATATCAAAATATTTTGAGTATGTAAAGGTTGTTATATGGGTAACAATTGGTTATGAACCATGTAGATGCATATGCTGTAATATGTGTACAAGTGTTTACATTGCAGATTGTGTACCAGTGATTTGCTTCGCAGGAAAACAGATTACCGAAACAATAGACGTGATGACAGAATCCCAGAACGTTGAGACTCCATGTGATTCCATGATAGGGTGTTGACCCTGGTTCTACTAGGAGGGGTGGAGGTGTTGCCCACTATTTATCCTCCAATACCTGGAGTCATGGGAGGACTGTGCGAGTCACGCTCCCCTAGACGTGTGATGATGACTGCCGGATGCCTACCAGCATATCAGGTCGATATAATCCACGCTGATATCCTTAAGGTCTATGAATGGATCCGTAAAACTGATACCATGTCATATTCCTGTAGAGGACGGATCGAAAGGGACTGGAAGAGATTAGGAAGGACAGGGTGGTTATAGAATAGTCCGCAGAGGCGGTTGAGATCTGAAGTAACAAATAAATATCAAAGAAAAAGAAACATGCATATACAAACGAAAATTCAATCTTAAAATACAAACCTTCTCACTTGTGCCCTAATCTCTAAAAACGTAATTATCAATAAGTATATGAAGCCCTAACTTCGGGACGAAGTTTTCCTAAGGGAGGAAGTATGTAATGACCCATACCAGATCGATAAATAATATAAACGTTAAAAAGGTATGTGGCTGACCCAATAAATTAATAATATAAATTAATTAAGGAAAATTAATTAAGTTATAAACAAACATAAAGTCATCACACCCATTGCTAACTTAGAAATAAAAACAGTTAATTAAACCAAATTAATTAAGTATTAAAATACAAAGTGAGCCTCCATAAAGTCATCTCCTCTACGTAAGTGGATAAAGACTCAACGAACATGACCTACTTAATCCCAAAACTCATCTCCAAACATTAAATAGACCCCAACAAAGATAAGGTCATTTTAATGATGGCAGACTTTCATAAATATGGAAAAGATCTTCGGAGTGAAGGGCGTGGGGAGATGGTTATAAAAGGGGGTTTTTTGAGGGGGAGAAGGGGAGAAAAGGAGGAGGCCGTACTTGGGTCAGGATTGGAAGGATGCGAGTTCTAAAAGGAGAGTTTCCCCGTTCTGGGATTCTGGGCACGGGGGCAGAAGATTACTCTTCTGGGTCTAGGATTGCTCCTAGATCGGCTGGGAGGATTGTTGTCTTGGGTAATCTGTCCTGTTCATTCACAGCAGTGGGAGGAGAACTATCACCACAGTCTGAAATATCAGCATCAACGTTTCAGGTATTTTCCTTTGAGTACAGATTTGTTCTCCATTCAATTTTACTGCAATTGTTTAGTGTAATACAGCACTGCCGAATATCTATCTCTGCAATTAAATTAAATCTGTGTAAGGAACCTTAATTCTGTATATGTATGTCTTGTTTTGGGTATTTTAGATATCTCCAAGAGGGTATATTAACATTTAATGATACTGAAGTGCTAAAAGAATATAAATATATATGCTGCCCTTCTGAAATTAGACCTTAAACCAGCCTTTTACCTCTGCTTTAACCAGCCTCGGTCTCAGTCAATGAGTGTACCAAGTTTCCAAATTTAGTCACAAGTCGATTCAGCAAGAGATTAATTGTTTAGGAGTAGATTTGGCACCTACAGAACAATGGCTCGACCTTCCTTTATTGGTACACGGTACATCTAGCAAACATTACCGCAACCTGCCATACTTGGAGTAATATATGTCTGAAAGCTAATAACTCTGTTTGAAAACTTACATAAACTTAAGTTCATATAGGTTTTTTACACCCTTTTTCCCTTCTGCCTTTAACCAGAATACTCTCAGTCGTTAAGTACACCATCCCAGTACATGATTATGTAAGGGATCTTGCTGTAGACAACAAATCACCGTCACTATAGATTATATCTATATAATCAAGTCACTGCTATATCAATAATGCAACTATAATAAACAATATCACTGTTATATGTCAGAGTCATTGTGGTTACTGTTATGTCATCAAGGTCAACCAGGTTACTAACAAATAGATCATACCTCCGCTTAGAAACTTCAAACCTTGGCAACTTCATTTACTTGTCATCTGCATCACCATCAACTTGTGCTACAAATCCTGCTATCTTCAAAATACTTGTATCCAAATCTCTGACCTGCAGCTATAAATTCTGGAGAGATCCTTCTTTCAGCTCTTGACACCCTTCGTTAATCACCTTCTGGATAGGGGTTAATCTAAACCAAAGAGACAGAATCCTTGAGTAATCTCAAACCAGCTAATTAATGCCAGAAATTCATATCAGAAAAGATGTCAGATATACTATGGTATGCTTCGGTGTTATTAAGATTGTTGTAGATGTAGAAAGAGATAAGATTTGAGAAATTAAAGAGCTTCGATTTGTACCAAAACTGAAGCAAGCACAAGAGCCCTTGTGGGGTGGGGGTGGGATCTTACACAACTTGTGTTTACCTTCATCATCGTGTCTTTGTAACAATGTTTACCTTCATCGTCGCCATGTAGTATAGTGTGTAATATGCAATACATTTAGTTTAGTGTGTATGTGATAGGTTTAGTTTAGTCAAAAGGTTGCGATAGGGTCTAGGTTTAAAAATTTGTTTTTTTTTTTTTTTTTTTTTTTTTGGACTTTAAAGTTTAGAACTTACATTTTTTTGAGGGACAGCTCAGGAACGGCCTGGAAGTCCCCAACCAATTGGGGAAGTTCCCGATGAGTTCCAAAGTACCCGGAATGTGGGGATGAAGGGAATGCCATGAATTTTGGTGGGGACGGGTCCCTGTGCAACATAGACTGATGTCGATTGGGCTGGCAGTGTGGTGGATCGCAAGAGTACATTGAGATGTTGCTTCACCTTGGGTTCTGCTTCGATATCCTGGATGAGCAGGAAGCAGAAGTCGGTGGCTTTGAGCACCATTGAGGCCGAATACATTACAGCGAGAATGGCCTGCTTGAAGCTGTTTGGTTGAGAAAGCTCTTCAGTGAGCTGTTTGGACATGTGCTAGATTCCATCGTTATCCTTTGTGATCACTGATAACTAGAGTGGGATTCATCTTTCTGAGAATCCTGTGTTCCACGATCGATCCAAGCATATTGATATTAGGTACCACTTTATCTGGGATATGGTACAACGAGGCATCGTAAGGCTCGATCACATTAGGACTGATGAGCAAGTCGCGGATATTTTCACGAAGCCCCTAGGGAAGGTCAAATTCTTAACCTTATGTGAGAAGCTTGGAATCATGGAAAGACCCTATTGTGAGGGTCCTGCATGAGTTGGACAATGAGCTCTGGGAGCTCCAGGGGGCTTGGGAATAGCTTCTTGGAGCTATAAGCACACAAGGGGCTAGGCTTGCCGAACCTTGTTGTGCTTCTGCCCCACCGTTATGATATTAATTTGGTTCACCTCTCTTTGATCTATGCCCCGCACGCATCCTACCCATGGAGTTTCTGACTCATGGGAAGTACCTGTCATTTGGCCAATGAGGTGGGAAATGTGGATAGAGACCAATAGCAAGACCGATGGACGCATCGGAGATTGTCGTACTCTCTATGTCTAGGATGGCACGTGTCCAACACCTTGATCTCGGATCAAGTCTGATGAGGTTCTTACCTCTAAACTGACTTCGGGTCAGTAAACTAATTTCGGGTTAGTATGAGACTCTTTTGAGCTCAAGAGAGGTTTTAACCTCTAACCTGACTTCGGGTCAGCAGAGGGTGATGTCCTTGTGACTCACCTTTTTTGTTCTATTTGCGAAGAAGAGCCAACAAAGCAAGTTACGAGAGGATGATGCAGGAGTGCAGGATGATATATGATAGTACACGATGATATTGATCACTGGATGGCACTGGTGGACAGATGGAGTTCTCCCCAGTTGAGAGGGAGTGTTAATTTTGGGCAACTATGTCCAAACTCCATGTTTCACTGCTCATATGATGATGATTATATTTTTGTTGGATCCCTCTTTCAGAGAGGTGCAAGATTGATCTAAAGATCATCTTGTTTGGATGAGCAGAACATATATTTTGATTTTATTTTCCACACATATACAAGGTCAGCCAAATTTGTAATGTAGGCTTGCAAGCCCAATAGATGTGTCACACACCCTCACTGTTGGATATAAATTGGAGAGATTTGGAGATCATTTGTTCATCAACTTCTCACACATTCTCTCTTCTGATCTGATTGGTTCGATCAACCTTTGGAGGCCTCTTTCTCTCACATGTGCGGCGCTGAAGCTGGGAAAAAGTGTGGACTGTTTTAGGGTTGTTTGCTGGTGCATTGACCAGCGTTGACCGTGGTCAAAACTCCAAGTTTTGACCTCCAACAAGTGCAGAAATTCCGATCTCTTGAGGCCGCATTAAAGGGCACAAAGATCAAGGAAAAGAGAGACCGTTGACCGAAGCCCTAATCTGCAGCATTGACCAGAGTTGACTTTTCTGCGTTGACTTTTTATGTTGACCAGCATTGACCTTTTTGGTGCTGTCTTTGAGGGGTGTGTGTGACACTTGGGAGATTGGCTGATCTGATATTGAGAAAGACTTTGCTGGCTGGTGCATCTTGTTGAGTGCTGTAATGCACACTACTCTCTATCTTTGTTGGACAAGAAGAATTGTAAATTCTGATCTATATTATTGGCTTGTCTTTTGTTGATCTATTATTATGTTCTATCAGCATTTTACTTTCATGTTTACGTGATTGCTAAATTGAATCGGGCCTATAAGAAAGATTGAAGTAAAACTGCATTAAGCATAGAACATACCATGCTTGTCTAAATTTAACAGACATTCTTTTGTAGGTAGCGTCTAATAAGTAATTTAATAAAATACCCAAAGAGGATAGCCTAGTGACAAATTACAAAGACATGGATAATTGGTCTTCAAGCATGCATTTCGAACCTGAAGATATTGAGTCAGAATTTTCATTGCCAAACATCTTAGATCTTATCCAGCTCATGAACCAATGCCTGGTATCAAATATGATCTTTTCTCGCTAAGAGAAACCTTCACTTGAGCATTGGTAAGAATACTCATATGATAAAAATGATCCAATGCTTTTCAGAGTGATATTCTATCTGTACACAACTACAATGTATATTATAGTAAACAAGGTTTATCTCAACTTACAGGCAGACCAGAAGACACCGTACAAATAGTGCCCAAAATCTGCATTCATAGAACAGAAATGGTTATATTTCAAACGTTGTATAGATATAACAAAATAAAGAAAAAATATACTGATTGAATGATCACTTACCTTTGTAATCAGAGTTCTCAGACGAAGCAGATTGGGGATATCATTTCCATTGAGGTAAGCCATAACAAGGGTGACCTACCAAATGCAACAAAAATGGATAAAATTTAGCATAAATAAATAATAAAAATTGCATAAAGATTGTTTTCTTGTTTAATATTATTGCAGTAAAGAGACTATTGGAACATACCCCACCACCAGCAGCTGCTGGAGCCCAGTATAATACCAAACAACTGGATATAAGCACAAGCAAAATCCCAAAAGCTACATATCCCAAGAAGGAAATACCCAGACTTGAATGGACTATCCTCTGAGTCCAACTTTTCTGCAAAATAGTACAATTTTTTTTCTGATCTATAAGTATGAAAGTATACCAACAATGGCCTTTTACAGTTAAAAAATGAAAAGAACTGATTGAATTATTCTTGAAGTATCAAATGCATAGGAGATATTACTAGGAAATTTCCAATCCTATTAATTAAACTAAAAAAAGATATAAAAAATAAATAAAATAAAATACAAACCCATTCATGCCAACAATCTGCAAGCTTATGATGGAAGTTAACTCTGTCAGACTAATCTAAAACAATGACCAAAATGGAAAGTAATATAAGATTTTATTTGATATACATGAAGTATTTTGACATCAAAGCCTGGCAAAAATAATAAATTCCTTGAGGATTAGGAGATGATAAGGCTAACTTATTGAGTCGCATACAAAAAATCCCAAAGCAGGATTACAAGATCCTCTCAAATATGTTGATTCTAAGACTTAGGTTCATCTGGAAAAAAATGAAGGGGGTATTTTTTGTTGATTTTCGGTAGCATCGGATGTGCTCTAAGCCTCAAAATTTGCAGGGAGGCTATGACACATGTATTCCATAATGCCCAAAAATCATTTTGGGAAATTCCACCCAGAGGAGGTTCTATTAAAATAATTAATTATTTTTAATGGATGCCTAAGTCTAAACTTAGGGAATTAAAATGATTAAAAGGTATTAAAAGAACTGGGTGTGAATCTTCTAAAAAAAAGACAGAGATCGAGTCAATATGATCTGAGCCATTGATTAGAATCTAATCTGGGCCGTTGATTTCTCAACGAGAAGATTTTAAGGACTTCGATGGGCATTTGGAAAGTCACATCGAGTGAGATCAAGAGATCGATTTCTCAAGTGAGCAACGCAGCAGTTTCCGGAGAGATCAGCGAGGAGATTTCTTGAAGTGATGGGCAGAGATAGTTTTCAGGTTGGAGATTTCCAAAGCCGGGGATACAACATAGAGAAGGCAGAGAGAGATCCAGAAGAGGCAATGTAAGAGCCATGTAGGGTAGTGCAGAGCCACGCAGAGGCAACGCTGATCCTGTGAGGAGATCCGCAAATTTGCTGAGGGTCGGATCAGTTTTAGTGCCAGGAGCCGAGGTGTGAGACCGGAGGGCCATAGGATCGAGCATCCAGCCAGCAGATTGATCAACTAGAGGGAGTGGCACAATCCCTATCAGTTGTGACACACAGCTGTGCAAAGACAGCGCAAAGGCAGCTTGGGGCTAGCCATTTCGAGGCTAGATCAGTGTCGAATGCTAGTGATAAAGTGAGGTATTTCTCACTAATTTTTCTGCCAGTCAGATTCTCTGTATTGGATGGCCAATAAGGCTTCCTAGATTGTATTTAGAACTACTACTTAATAATACAAACCCTCAGCTGTTGCACCGGCTTTCCCACATTGGGTTTTTCCGGGGACATTTGTCCAAAAACAACGATGTCAATTGTGTGTGTGATATTTTCTTCTTGCTCAGATCTTGTTTCTGCATATAATTAAATAAGTGAAGGATGCAGTTGTATTTATTTCGATATTTACAGTGTAACACAGTAAATAACTTGCATGGAATTATCAAGTAGGAGAAGTAATATCAGATTGCTGCAGTAGGATTCGGGGATTACGAATTTTCACATGGTATCAGAGCACAGGTGAAACAGGAGAGAAAAGCCAGAGAGCCCAATGCTAAGCTGAAAAGGGAGATTGAAGAGCTGCATAGGCAACAATTCGAATCCCCAGAGGGGCTACACAATCCCATACCAGGAGGGCAATATTTTCATGAAAAAATCTCTCTTAGTGAGTCGACAAAGAGAAATATTTCTAGATCCAAATTTGCCAGTGACAGAGGTAGCAGTGCAGTGGCTTCAGTGCAGAGCAGTCTTCAGTTGGGACACAGATTTTGTGCATCAGCTTGCTAATGCAGAAGAGCGCTGGAAGAAGGAAGAAAGAGCATACTAAGGGAATTCTAACTTCAAAGAATTTCATGCCCAAGAAATTTAGATTTCCCACGCAGAAGCAACAGTATCTGAGATTAATTTTTCTCACTCCAGCAGGGAGTGTGTAGAGCCAGCTGCACAGAGGGTTAGAGGTAGCATTCGACATTTGTTTGGGTGAGATGGCAGCAACCGGGCTACGAGATCAAGATCGTTTGGAGGGTGCCTCCAACTATGTGATCTGGAAGGCAAGGATCTCCTTCCTTCTGGACGAGCATGATCTCAAGGCATTTATCGATAATGTGGTAGTTGTTCTTGCAAATCTGGATCCATTGAAGGCCTACAAGAAAGATATGGCTAAAGCTAAAAGGAGGGATCACATTTTCTCACACATATCTATCAAAGGGACTGCCAAGGAGATGTGGGATGCATTGGCTACGTTGTATGAGGGATCTTCAGAGCAGCGGAAGATGTTCTTGGAGGAGAAGATGAGATCCACAAGGATGCAGAAGAGGGAGAGCATGGATCTGTTCCTGTCGAAGCTTCAGGAATTCCAAGATCAATGGTCGGTTGTAGGATCAACGCCTCAGGCCACGGAGATGGTTAGGTTAGCCCTGAATTCAGTCTCAGAAGAATGGCAAGTCTTTGTCCACAGTATCCTAGGCAGAGAGAAGTTGTCGGATTGGGAAAGGATGCGAGCTGCTCTTCAGCAAGAAGAGATGAGGCAAGACTTAGTCAAGTGCAAGCTTGATGGCAGCAACAGCAGTGGGACAAAGCGCAAAGAGGAGGAGAATGCATCCCTTGCATCAAAGGGGCAGCAGGAGCAGCGGAGGCGGAAGAAGGACTTCTCAAAGATCAAGTGTTTCTGGTGTGGTGAGCTTGGTCACTACGATACGCAGTGTCCTCTCAAGAAGAAGGACAAGGATGAGAAACATGATCCGCAGGCTGCAATCGCAAGGATCGAGGAGGAGGAGTTTGCTATTATTTCCCACATATCTCCAGGGGAGAATTGGGGTGATCTAGAACTGTAGTTCGAAAGAGCTGCAGATGGGCAGAATCCTTGAAGAGTCCACCTCTTAGATCAATACCTTGCTATAGGAGCCCATATCAGAAGTAGCAGGATGGTTGGTGCAGAGGAGTGTCGGAGTGACAATTGCAGTGGCTAGAGAGCGCCAGAGACTGAGCAGCATAGAGCAAAGTTGGTAGCAGTGCAGAGTCAGCAGCAGCGCAGAGGCTTCAGAAGGTCAACGCAGAGACTAGCAGTAGTCAGATCTCCAGTATCAAATGCATCATGTTGAACACTCAGTTCAGTATTTTGGATGTAATTCTACTGCAACAGTAGCAAAGTTGCAATGCAAATGCAGTTGCCAGCAGCATGCAGGGTCAACAGCAGCACAAATGCATCATTTGTGTAGTAGTTGATGAGCAGCGGTGCCAAACATCAGTAGCGCAAAGGGATATGTTACAAAGTCAGGGTGATGCTTCAATAGGTTGCATTACTAGAGGACATTCCTCACTAATGAGTGTTGATTTCCTGTAGCATCGGATGTGCTCTAAGCCTCAAAATTTGTAGGGAGGCTAGGACACATGTATTCCATTAATACCCAAAAATCGTTTTCGGAAATTCCACCCAGAGGAGGTTTTATTAAAATAATTAATTATTTTTAATGGATGCCTAAGTCTAAACTTAGGGAATTAAAATAATTAAAGGGTATTAGTAGAATTGGGTGTGAATCTTCTAGAAAAAGACAGAGATCGAGTCAATATGATATGAGCCATTGATTAGAATCTAATTTGGGTCGTTGATTTCTCAACGAGAAGATTATAAGAAGGACTTCGATAGGCATTTGGAAAGACACATCGAGTGAGATCAAGAGATCGATTTCTCAAGTGAGCAGCACAACAGTTGTCGGAGAGATCAATGAGGAGATTTCTTGTAGTGAGGGGCAGAGATAGTTTTCCGGATGGAGATCTCCTGAGCCGGGGATACAAAGCAGAGAAAAATCCAGAAGAGGCAGCGTAAGAGCCACGTTGGGCAGCGCAGAGCCACGCAGAGGCAACACTGATCCTGTGAGGATATCCGCAAATTTGTTAAGGATCAGATCAGTTCCAGTGCCAGGAGCCAGGGTGTGAGACCAAAGGGCTAGAGGATCGAGCATCCAGCTAGCAGATTGATCAACCAGAGGGAGTGACGCGGTCCCTATCAGCTGTGACACAAATTTGTGTAATGACTACGCAGAGACAGCACAGAGGCAACTTGGGCTAGCCATTTCGGGGTTGGATCAGTGTCGGATCGCCAGTGATAGTTTGAGGTATTTCTCACTAATTTTTCTACCAGTCAGATTCTTTGTATTGGATGGCCATTAAGGCATCCTAGATTGTATTCAAAACTACTGCTTAATAATACAAACCCTCAATTGTTGCATTGGTTTTCCCGCATTGGGTTTTCCCGGGGACATTTGTCCAAAAACAACGATGTCAATTGTGTGTGTGATATTTTCTTCTTGCTCAGTTCTTGTTTCCGCATATAATTTAATTAGTGAAGGTTCTAGTTGTATTTACTTCGATATTTATAGTGTAACACAGTAAATAACTTGCATGGAATTAACAAGTAGGAGAAGTAATATCAGATTGTTGCAGTAGGGATTTGGGGATTACTAATTTTCACGTTTTTTATAGTTCTTATTTAACATAACAGAGGTAGAAAGTGTGAGAAGCAGAAAATTAAGCAGCAACTTACTAGGGTGGTTATACAAATAAATTACTAGAGCTCACTCAAAGTCATTGGGATTCAATGAGAATCTAGTCTACACTGAAGTTTCGAATTTCAATTCCAATAGGACATGTTACCCCTCATTTCAGCTGGGGTACATATGTACCTTCTAATTTTCTGCCAACACCATTGTACGCCCAAAGAATCCAAGCCAAAGGCCTTGTAAACCATGTGGAGGTCTCGTTGACCACTAAAAGTGCATTTGAAGATTTATTAAAGACTCCATGATCAAAGTACACTTAGAGCATTCCAGCACCATCAAATCAGTCAGAATTCCAAACTTCATCAGGGCTTTTAAGCCCCTTTTCTTCTTCTTCTCTTCATTTTGTTGTTCAGATTCCGCAGTCCTGCAAGGACATTGTAAAAATGATTCTAGTATGATGAAAAAGAGTCATGTAACAAGCCTAGGTAGCTTAGGACTTTACTTCCAAGTGAGTTCGCTCTAGGAAATTTTTTTCCTTTGCTAATTATTTGTGTTTTTTAACATTGAATAATTAGTCGAGTTTTTCTCCGAGATATACCCCAAAACTAGAGTGTGGTTTGATGGTAGAGTCTTAGGTGGGTACTAATGTCTAGGGTTAATTTATATTACCATACTAGATTATCTCTAAAGTTTCGGGGAATTTGCTTGAGTCTAAGTGTCATTTTTAAATATTAAAAATTTCCAACAAAAGCAGATATTTAATAGTTTTTTGATGTAAGATGTAATAAGTGTTGTCTAGAGAAGTGGTAGGGGTTATGAGTACTCAAAATTAGATCTCTACACCTCAACGTTCTTCTAAAACACACTTTGAGGGTCAAAACATGATTATTTATCCCTCAAAACCCATTTTTTCTAAGTTTTCGCAAAAACTGACAAATAAATTAGCCAAAAAATTAATAATTGAAAAATAAAATTCTCTCAAGGTGGAAATTCACAAGGGATCAAATTCAAACCAAAAAAGTGATATGGATCCCATTCATCAAGGAAATTAACCACAAAAATATTCGATAGTCCTCAAGCACAACGGATGTCCCAAAAATTTGCACTTCTCAAGGAAGATAATTCGAGTTCCAAGATTTGATGGGGTTTTGGTTATGTTTTGACTAGAGATAAATTTGAAAGGGTCTCCCATCACCCCAACATTAAATTGCCACTCCACCCAATTTACCAATTGTGCAAACGACTATCTCTTGTGAGGATCTGCACGGGGCATCTAAGCGTTTTGCTTTGCTTGAGAGAGATCTAGACGTTTCTCAAGGGCATCAAGACGTTTTTCCTTGGGATCACCACCTATCACTTGGAGATGAGATTTATCATTGGGATCTACTCCCATTTTTTCATAAATTGAGCTAAGGGCTCCTCAATTTTTAATCATTCTAAATCACGCTATTAGGCTAGCGGCTCTGCAAATTTTATACTCATTTTTTTTCCATATCTAATAAAGCAAAGACTTTGGCATTTATTCTATGTGGTGTTATTCTTCTACTTTTGAGGTTTAATTGTTTTAGTTTATGCTTAATGCTCTACTTGTGCTAAATCGATTTATTATTTCCACTTGTCAGGTTTCGGATCTATTGATGTAAGTTATCTTACATTAATTTTTGAAATGGAGGACCACTCTAGAGGGAGAAGCACTAGAGGGTTTTTGGTTGAACCCCTAACCTTCTTTTTCATCGTGTAATCTAGTTCCTTGTGGATATAATAATTTTTTGTCAACATGTGTAGAGATCATTTTGTTTTGAAGCAGATCTTGAGCGTGGGCTAAGTTTTTGGTTGAATGATCCCACTCCCAAGTCGAAAGGAGCAAGAACCCACATTGATTTACTTCTCACAAAATATGATCTAAAGATTAAAGAGGAAGTTTTCTACCCTAGATCTCTAAGATGTTTTTATTTATTAAATCTAAATTTGGATCTACTATTTTATGTGCTTTTATAAACAGATCTAACTTTATAGAGCTTATTTAGAGGGTTAATCCCTTATTGCTTGCACAATGTAATATCCCAAATTTTGATTTTCTACATTAGAGACAATTTTGGAGAAGTGGAGAAATTTCCAACAATGGAACTTAGGGAGAAAAAGGAAAATTACAGCTTTAGTGAGAGTGGGGACCGCAAGGAGAGAAAATTCGACCCAAGTGGCATTTCATACTAGTGAGAAGAGAGAGAAAGGAAGTGGTGCGAATTCGTAGAAGGTAGGGACCACCAACGGAGAGAGGGCCAACAATTATAAAAAGAGCTTGGAGACCTCCATTTGGTATCTTTGATCATTTGACAATTTAACATTAGTTCTCTTGAGCAAGGAATTTCCAAGTGGGAATTCCACCCTCATTTCGGAGAACTTCGAGTGTCTCCCTAGTGAGGCAATTTGGGGAGCTCAACTTAGAGTTTCCATTGGGCGTAAATGCAAGTTACTTACGCTGGTATGTGTTCCTTCCAAGGCGTAGAGATGGCTCGAATTGCTTGTGGGGAGATCAGTTACTGAGGAGTAGAACGTCGAAGGCTTTGCAGGTATTTTCCCTTATTTTAGCCGGAGATTTTTGTGGTGATTAGTAGGGCTCAGTTTGAGGGAATTCTTGGGGTCGAAATTCTACATTTTTGGAAGTGCGCAAGGGTTTCTAGGCAAGCTTGTGCATAGGCTGGAGGAATAGAGGTTGAGGAGAGTTAAGGGTCGGAGATTGGAGGTATTCCTCCTTCGAGAATTCAACTAGAGTTGGGATAGATTTCTAGTAGTGGATTTGGGCCTAATTCAGCAGTATCAGTAATGTCGGGCGTTTTCTAGAAAAATTGGGCGATTTGCACTTGTTGATGGTCATCGCAGGTCAGTGGATTCAGCCCAAACCCTTTCTAGGTTTGTGTGGGTTTGGTGTGAGGAGTTCGGGGCTAATTTTACAGAATTTTCTAGGCGATATTCAAGCCGAAAATCCTCATTCTTATAACAAGGTGAGTTGTTAGTTAGCTGGGGAAATTGCACCACTTTGTGGGTTTGATTTTGGCTTAGAGATAGTCCAAATCTTTTCTGGGTACATTTGTGTTTAAGGAGAGGAGCTCACGACTGCAATTTCATAGCTTTTTGGGCATTATTTTGAGCAGAACGTCCAATTCCATTTCGCAGTCTGTAGGAGATTTTCTGGGTAGTGCATTTTATCAGTTTGGAGCCATTTTAGCAGTCGGGTTAGGAGACTTCACCTAGGGTTTGCATAACTTTCTTGACAAGCTCAAATTCCATTGCTCTCTCATTTTGTACTTAGATTTCCCCATATTAGTAAAATGGCTCATATATTCTGCTCATATTTACTCGTGTTCTAATTTGGGAGCTTGATTTATATTTTGTTTGTTGTTCCTAGTTCATAGCTATATATTTACTGTTATTTTACAATTAGGAATATTACAGTGGTATCAGAGAAGGATCTTGGCCAATTGTTGGGAAGCTAGCAAGATCATGAAGGTGTTGGGCATGTATGCATAGTGATGGGTGAAACCATAGAAAAACCCATGGCTCAAGGAAGATTCAGTATGCAAGAATTTTGGCATGGAATATGCTGGAACGATGAGAGGTTGGCCCAATTGAGGAAGGTGATAGACCAAATCCATCCTCATCCTTACAACAGAGACATTAAAGGTGCGCAGGCCATGGGGATGCAGCCATTTACACCATATGGGGAAAATCAACAAAATCAAGGCACCAGACCTCCTCAAAATGAGTGGACAAGGTAGGGGCAGTTACAGGGAGAGACTAGGGGCACTTCTGGTAGTGGAGACCTAGCTTTAGATACAAGGATCCTGAGGAGGAGGTTCAGCATGAGGCAGAGGACACACACAAGTGTGAGGAGCATATTGATATACCCAGTGTGGCACAGGAGAAACCATTGTTGGAGACCTCTTTGATAGCACTGTTTGACACCTTGGTACAGAGAGTAGAGCATACACCCATAGAGAAATATGTTGATGAGGTATCATTCCAAGATGGGGTTCCAGGAGACACAGAAGTACCTAGAGCTATGACTGAGCTCCCAAACGGCAACCACCTAAAGCAGCACAGAGAACACATAGAGGGACGTGAGCTAGTCATGGAGGGGTAATTCGTGACTCATGTTGAGCCCATGGTGGAGGAGGACGAGCAATCATCTTTTGGGCCAGCCATCGATTTAGAGCAAATAGATGCACAAACTGTTAGCAGAGCTGCAGTACTTCTAGACAATAGCTCTCTTTGGGCTTATACAGATGGGGTTTGCAGCATTGATAAGCTACATTTGCACAGTGGAGAGAGGGATGCAGAATTACCCCCACAAATTTTATGTGCCGACTAGACCAGTGAGATGAGGAGACATGAGTTGCATAGGGGGCACCATTCGCAGGATGGGGAACTAGTTCCATGTATAGGAGTTCATGCTTTCAATCCTTCCCTTGGGGTTGGATGGGGAGATAGCTTGAGTTCGTACTCGGGGGGTGGGCTAGGCATATGGAGTTGGTTGTAGGCTGGAGGGAGGGTCAGCAGGCGCGATCAGGCATCGGGGAAACTGGAGACCCAGGTTGGCATTGGGATCTCGATGGGACTACCTACCATTTACCCGATACACATATTGACTAGGTCATTGGTGGCATGGTTGACCTAGCGATCGAGCGCACGTAGTTGCTAGGAAAGTTTCAGTTAGCACCAGTGGCCAGTTAGTTTGTCAGGGGACTCCATGGGTCATTTGGTATGATGGTTATGCATGGGGTCGCAGGATGATCAACACACTTGGGCAGGATATTGTTAGAGGTAGCACTAGCAAGGCACCAGATAGTGCCTTGTATGGGGCTAGGGATTCTCCACAGTTATGTGGAACACAAACAACACAGAGGAGCAGAGTAGTGGTGGCATTGCTACTGGTACATAGGAACCTCGTGAGTCCCTCGAGGCAATGGTTTGCTGTGAAAATTTCAACTCTACTGGCGAAATCCTATTGCAGTAACTGGAATTTATTTTTCTAATTGTTAATTAAATTTAACAATTTATTTGCTACGACAAATATCAAATAATTCACACTACAACCTTCACAAATAAAATTGCAGAAAAAAATAGTGCTAGAATCTGAGAAATGCTAGCACACACACATAAAAATGACAATGTTTTTGGATAAATGTCCCCAGAAAAACCCAACTTTGGAAAACCGATGGAAGAGATGAGGGTTTTATTATTATACAGTAGTGAAATTCTGAGATCTATGGATGCCCAACTGGCAATCCAAACAGCAAGAAAATCTGGCAAAAATTATCTAAGGGAATTTCCCTTCCTCCACAAGCAACCCCAGCACAACTTTTCCTCAGAAAACTCGTCTTCCTGGACCCTCTACGCAATTCTTGCGCAGATATTTTGACGTCTAGCCAATAACTGCCTTTGATCAAGTCATTTTTCCTGTCTCTACTGAGGAAAAATATTCTATGGCATTTTGGAAGACTTTCCAGGCCTTTGGAAGCTGAATCGATTTTTCCTCCAGCTAAATCGAATTTCTCTTTTGAAGCAACGGTGCAGTCTTCTACGCTGCCTCACTGGGAATAACTTGACCTCTTGCTGTTGCCTCTCTGGATTTGGAAAGCTTCCTCTTGATCACTGTCCCTGCCCCTCATGTCTTTGTTTCCCTCTTGAAGCTCGAACTCTTCCGGCAACTAACTGTTGCTCTCTAGGAAATCAAACTCTACAAGGAAATCAAACTCCTCGAGTGTGTTCTCCAAGTGCCCATCGACGACTTCTTATAATCCTCTATTGGACCTCTAACGGCCAAGATTAAAACTTAATCAAGGGCTAAGATCTTATCAAAGTTGATCCATGTGAGTTTCTAGAGAATTCTCACCTTATCTCAATTAATTATGATTAACCAGTCTTCCTAAGTTTAGTCTTAGGAAACACTAAAAAATAGGTTAATAATTTAATTGAGACATCTCTAGGTGGAATTTCTAGAAACGACTTTTGGGTTATGGAGATCTCATATATTCTAGCCTCTCCACCAAGTTTCAAAACTAGAACACCTCCAATGCTACAAAAACTAACACTCCCTCTTAGCGAGGACAATGTTTTAGTGTTGCACACCCTGCCACAACACCTTGTCTCTGTACCACCTTCTGTCACGCTGTTAATGTTTAGCTGCTGCCCATCAACCACTGCGCAACTCTGATGCTACATCTGTGTTGCTGCTAACACTGCCATACTGCTACCAACTTTGCATCTGCACTGCAACACCCTCTCATCTGTTACTGCATCAACTGCAACTAAGAAGCATCCAAAATACTGAAACAACTGTGTTCAATATGATGCATTTGTCTCCTGAGTCTTGACTGCTACTAGCTACTGCAATGTCCACTGAAGTATTTACGTTGCTGCTAACTCTGCTATGTGCCACTCTGCACTGCGCTCCTCAGCATCTGATTGCCACTAACCTGCAACTGTCACTTCAGAATAGTGACTGCATCTCTGACATTGATCCATCCTGCTACTAAATATTGTGAGCCCCTGTAACAAGGTGATGATCCATGAGGACACCTCAATGGACCCTGCCCATCTCTGTAGCTCTCTGGAGCTACAACTCCAAGTCACCCCAACCTCACTCCTGGAGGTATGGTTGCCATCATCGCGAAGTCTTCCTCCAGCCTGGAGGACAACTTGTCTATCTCGGTTGATGTTGCCTGTTGGTCCTGCTTCTCCTACTTGTCCTTCTTCCCAAGAGGACATTGCGTGTTGTAGTGGCCAAAATTGCCACACCTAAAGAACTTGACCTTTGACAAGTCCTTCTTCTTCTTCTTTTGCTCCCCCTGCCCCTGACTAGGACCTTTAGATGCTAGGGCCACATTCTCCTCGTCCTTCACACTCTTCGATCTGCTACTACTGCTGCTACTGATGGAGCTCTTTAGCAGAGCTCGCGTCAACTCCTCCTGTTGCAAGTCGGACCACATCCTATCCGATTTTGGTACCTTATCTTTGCCCAATATACTATGGACAAAAACTTCTCACTCATCCGAGACACTATTCAGTGTCAACCTTACTAGCTTTGTTGGTTGAGGCGTTGCCCCAACAATTGCAAGTTGATCTCGGACCTCCTGAATCCTGGTGAGGAAGGGATCTATACCTTCCCCTTTCTGCATCCTGATGCTCCTAAGCTTTTCTTCCAGAAACATCCTTCGTTGTTTGGAAGTTCCCTGATATAGCTGGGAAAGAGCATCCCACATATGTTTGGTAGTATCCTTTCCAGATATATGTGAGACTGTATGGTCTCAGACTCCATCCAAGATCAACTGCTTCGCCATTGCCATTTCCTTCCTGTATTCCTTCAGCTAATGTGCATCCTAGGGAACTGCCACCACATTATCTATATAGGCTTTTAGGCCATATTCATTTAGAAGGAAGGACATCCTAGCCTTCCAGATGACATAGTTAGAGGAACCCTCCAACTTATCATGATCTCTGAGCCCAACTATGGCCATCTCTGAATCTGTCGAAAAATCCTTCTTTCCCTCTGCCTAGTTGTTGGTTCTACTACACGCACTCCCTTTTGGAGTGAGGAAATTTGCACTCAGCTACTGCCAATCTACCTCGGAAAATCGAACTTTTGAAACTTGAAGTTCCCTGAGAGAAATTTTCCCTCTGTTGTGTGTGCTTTTCTCTTCCACCCAACGTTGATTCTGCTGTTGCAAACTGCTGTAAAACCCTCTACGTCCAACTAAGGAATCTACTCAGTGAAAATCTAAGTTGTTGCTACTCCCTCTGCCTACTAGAATCACTATTCTGGGCAGCTAGAATTTTCTGCAACCTCGCAACTGAAAATCGAACTTCCCCAAGCAATTTGATCTACCTAACCTAGACTCTGCACAGTCTCTGAGAATATTAGCTTGTTGCTCCCTCTAAACAACGAAATTCTCTTCTTTCACCTATTAACTTTCGAACTGATCAATCATGCTCTGATACCATGTGAAAATTTCAACTCTACTGCTGAAATCCTATTGTAGGAACTGGGAATTATTTTTCTAATTGTTAATTAAATTTAACAGTTTATCTGCTACAACAAATATCAAATAATTCACAATGCAACCTTCACAAATAAAACTGCAGAAAAATAATAGCATTGGAATCTGAGAAATGCTAGCACACACATAAAAATGATAGTTATTATTGGGCAAATGTCCCCGGAAAACCCAACTTGAGAAAACTGGTGCAACAGATGAGGGTTTTATTATTATGCAATAGTGAAATCTGAGTACAATCTATGGATGCCCAACTAGAAATCCAAATAGCAAGAAAATGTGGCCAAAATTATCTAAGGGAATTTCCCTTCCTCCACAAGCAACCCTGACACAACTTTGCCTCAGAAAACTCGTCCTCTTGGACCCTCTGCATAGTGCTTGCGCAAACCCTTTGACGTCTAGCCCGGAACTGCCTCTGATCAAATCGTTATGCCTTTCTCTGCTGAGGAAAATGATTCTTCGGCCCTCTAGAAGACTTTACAGGCCTCTAGAAGTTGAATCGGTTTTTCCTCCAACTAAATCAAATTGCTCTTCTGAAGCCACTACGCAATCCTCTGCGCTGCCTCACTGGGAATAACTTGACCTCTTGCTGCTACCTCTCTGAATCTAGAAAACTTCCTCTGGATCATTGTCCCTTCCCCTCACTGTCTCTCCTTCCCTCCTAAAGCTCGAATTCTTCTAACAACTGACTGCTGCTCTTTGAAAAATCAAACTCTTCAAGGAAATCGAACTCCTCAAGTGTGTTCTCTAAGTGCCCATGTACTTATTCTTATAATCCTCTATTGGACCTCCAACGACCAAGATTAAAACCTAATCAAGGGCCAAGATCATATCGGAGTCAATCCATGTGAGTTTCTCGATAATTTTCACCTTATCTCAATTAATTCTGATTAATTAACTAGTTTTCCTAAGTTTAGACCCGTGAACATTAAAAAATAGGTTAATAATCTAATTAAGACATATCTAGGTGGAATTTCCAGAAACGATTTCTAATTTATGGAGATCTCATGTATTCTAGCCTCGCCACCAAGTTTCGAGACTAGAACACTCTGATGCTACAAAAACTAACATTTGCATGTAGGCATGGAGATGCATGGTGGTGTGTCATAGTGTGGTGGTTTGCACTATGGAGTGGGAAGAGCGACTCACTTCGCATTGAGTACACGCAAGGAGTGTCTGGTACAGTGACACAGGTAGGGTACGAGACAGTACAAGATGGTACAGTAGTAGTAGGGGGTATCCAGTGGTGTATAGGAATAGGCCGCAGTGTACAGTGGCATGCCGAGGAATATAGGGATACTCGGTGGTATGCAGGGGTGTATGGTGTTTCACAGCGAGGTCTTGGATTGTTGCCTCCAACACGACTTAGGGACAGGGAAACCCAGCATACCTTTGGGTGTAGTTCACTCAGAATCAATGGGGATGCAGATGAGCAACATTTGAGGATATCCATAAGGACTCACACACATGTCCCTCTTCTACATCGCCAGCGGGCACAAATGATTTAGTTGTTTCCCTTTTACACTCTAGGCACAAGCAGCAGGGTGTGAGGAGCTCACCTAAGATATTTGGATGGGACTCAGCGCACTAGAGAAGAGACTTCTCCACGGTGGCATTAGGTCTGGGCACGGGCTGACAGGTTCAAGTTTGGGGAGTGCATGGATTGCTGCGGAGGTAGCATATGTTCCACCCTTGAGTTCACACTTAAGGGGATGCACGACACATTTTGGGTGAGGCACTCTGAGGTGTCACAGGAACATATACAACAAGCAGTATTGGGGTGCACTTTCAGCCTTCAAGAGACAAGATAGTGGATCCCACAATGTGGTATGGCAGGTGAAGGGAAATTTTGCATGTGCTAGATTAATTCATGTTGTGTGGAGCCTATATATCGATTGCATGCAGGGAGCAGGACGTGGGGCAGGCGGATTTTAGTAGTCGTCAGTACTATGCCACAAAAGATCTAGTTATGGGATCCGGGGATTTAGTTGGCTAACAGGCCACTCCATTTCATGGGGAGCAGGACCGAAGTAAAGCGTGATCTACCTCACTTTGGGCCTGACACATGGGGGATTGCTAAGGCCTCCATTGTCTGGCGAGGCATGTTCTTCCAATTGCAGTTCAGGTTCGGGATTAGCAATGGAAGGGTAGATATTGACATCATACAGATACCTGGGCAGGATGACCTTGGCCTTCGTCCATATTTTGCCACCGGGTTTCAAGGGAGGAGGATACAGCGTGTGCCTGATGGACAACCTGTTAGAATCAGAGTGGCGCAGCAACAACATGGTGGCACCCTTCTGAGACTAGCATGGGACCCAAGCATCACAGTAGTTGACAGCTCAATGACCTTTAAGGATGAGTTGGATACTACAGGGGAAGATCATTCAGATCTTCCATTGGGCCTTGGCGACTCGTTGATGGCATGGGGAACCTCATCAGCATGGTAGGCTAGTCAACAAGAGGATATTAGGGGAAGCTCATGCGGGAGAGACTTCATCCTGACAAGGATTGGGTTGTATCTTCAGGAGTTTACTCCTGGAGTGCATGAGGTAGACTACTCGGGAAGGAAACTCCATGGGGAGTAGGACAGAGTCATACATTATCATGATGTGCTACTTAGTGGCGGTAAGCAGAGGGCATATGGTGCATATGTCAATTCAGATAGTGATGGAAGCCAGGGATGCTTCATGTTGATTAGGATGGCTTGGGATCCTAGTATCGAGAGATTTTCCCGTGGCAGGACAATGTAGAGATCAGAGATGACTCAATGGCACAATTGGGACCCCTGTATTGTTTGCAGTAACTATTTGGGTCAGCTGATCGAGAGGATGCTTGTTCAAGCATTACTTAAGGACAAGAATTTTTTGGTGGGGAGGACTTTAATATCCCAAATTTTGATTTTTCGCATTAGAGACAATTTTGGAGAAGGGGAGAAATTTCCGACATTGGGGCTTGGGAGGAAAAAGGAAAATTACAGCTTTATTGGAGAGTGGGGACCACAAGGAGAGAAAATTTGACCCAAGTGGCAATATGCACTAGTGAGAAGAGAGAGAGAAAGGAAGGGGGGAGAATTAGTGGAAGGTGGGGACCACCAAGGGAGAGAGGGCCAACAATTAAAAATAGAGCTTGGAGGCCTCCATTTGGTATCTTTGATCATTTGACAATTAACATTAGTTCTATTGAGTTGCTTAGCCAAGACAATCGTGTTGTTCAGCACAAGGAATTTCTGAGCAGGAATTCCATGCTCATTTCGGAGAATTTCGGGTGTCTCCCTAGTGAGGCAATTTGGGGAGCCCAAATTAGAGTTTCCATTGGGCATAATTGCAGGTTACTTCAGTTGGTAATTTTTCCTTCCAAGGGTGGCTTGAATTGCTTGTGGGGAGATCAGTTACTGAGGCTCAGATCACCGGAGGATTTGCTGGTATTTTCCCTTATTTTAGCCAGAGATTTTTGTGGTGATTAGCAGGGGTGAGTTTGAGGGAATTCTTGGGGTCAAATTCTACATTTCTAGAAGTGTGTAGGAGTTTTCAGGCAAGCTTGGGCAAACGCTAGAGAAATAGAGGTTGGGGAGAGATAAGGGTTGGAGGTTGGTGGTATTCCTCAACAAAGAATTTAGCCAAAGTTGGGATAGATTTATAGTGGTGGATTTGGGCCTAATTCAGCAGTATCAGTATTGTGGAGCGTTTTCTGGCCAAATTGGGCGATTTGCACTTGTTGGTGGCCACTAGGGGTCGATGGATTCAACCCCAAACTCTTTTTGGGTTTTTCTAGGTTTGGTGAGAGGAGTCCAAGGCTAATTTTACAAAAAAAATTGGGCGATATTCAAGCCTAAAATCCCCATGCTTATAGCAGGGCACATTTCTAGTTAACTAGGGAAATTGCATCACTTTGTGGGTTCTATTATCACTAGGCTAGAACAGGCTGGGTTGTGTCAACCTCCAACCAAGCATAACTATTTCAAACCAAACTCTTAACTGGAAATTAGCCCTTCCAGTTTGAGAGGGCTCTGTCAAGGAAAACAGTAAAATGTTCTAGATAAAATTCAATTTTGCATATGTCTAACTCTGTTTTTACTTCGTGTGATTTTGCAGGTGAAAGAAAGTGTGATGGTTGCCACCATTGGGCATGGAGTCAATTAAACAAAATCAATTGCAAACAACATTGTTTCATGGAAGTTGAGGCAATTTTGGCTTTAAAAAGATGTGAAATACACTTTTACAGCTTAAACATAGCAAACTAAAGGAAGTTGGAGCATTGTGACATGAATTCCAAGCAATCAAATTGCTATGAAATTGATAACAACATACAAAACATGGTGATAAAACATATAAGTAAAAACAGAATTTGAGGTCAAAATACAGTCTGCTGCAAATGTATATTAACTAAAGAAAAAAGTTTACAAAAGTGGTCCTCTCACATCATCCATCAACCCTCTCAAAGTGAAAAAGTTACATATATATAGAGAAAAGTCTTCATAACAAAAATATGCCACCTGGGCTAGATCGATGCATAGCTAAGAGACCTAGTCCTAATTGAGTTACAAAATATGGAGCCTTTGTAGGGATTTTTTTGTTTCAACAGAATTTGAATACAACTAGGAGTCTCCTATCATTTATGAACTCAACAAATTATGTTGGTGACCTTCATCAAATGCAACCAACTGTTGAAATGTGTTGGAGTGATGTGTTGGAATGCTGAGCTTTTTCCACATGGATGCTGACCTGGCTAACCTGCTAACCTGTCTTCCTGAAAAATAGGAGTCCAGTGGCTGATGATGTGGACACTCCTACGACCTGTAACCCATCTAATGCCTTGCTGTCTGATTGCCCAAAAACTAATCAAAACTTTATCATGCAAAAAAAACAGAGCTAGGCAGTTTTGTAGCAAAATTTGGTAGCAAATGCAAAAAAACACCTTTCTGCTACCCATCTGACCTTTCTAATAGTTTTGGGTCTTCATTGAGGGTTTTTAGTTAAACACATGTATTTAGCACTCCCTTAGCTGAGGTTTAAACTTGTATTTTCTCCATGAAAACCTACAACAATTCCGTAGCAAAAATTTGGCTTAACTATGGGGAGTTGCTACGAAACTATCAATTTTCTGAGTTTTTGTTTTTCTTGGTTTCTTGTGCCTCCTTATCACTCCTAATAGTTGTCCAAGCATGTATACTACTAAAACTATTGGTTAAACATAGCATAGGCAAAAATTAAGGGTTTTACCATGTTCAAGGAGTGCCATCTATTTCAGCGATGATCTTGAGATTTCTCTTTGCAAGTTCCACTTTAATCATTTCAATTTGAATCTCTAATGCTTTGACTTCTCCTTGCAACTTTTGTCTGTCTACTTGTAACCAATTGTTCCTTCTGCACAAGTGTTTCATCATCCTATGCAAAGGCAATGTCCTCTTAACCATTTTTCTAGATTCTTCTCCAACCTTTTCATAGTAGTCAAGCTACTTTGATATATCTTCTTCTCACTCCTTAAACAATAGTTTAGTTTCTATCACCTCCTTCCTTGCTTCCCTTAATTGTTCTTGTAAAACTCTATATTTCACTTTTTTTCTTGTGCAAGCTCTTTGCCTTTCCTCTTCTTTGTTGGCTCTTTTTTTTAAGGCAACTCTGGCATCTTTTCAATTGGCTATTGTGATCTTGTGACAGGCTTCCTAGGTTTGAAAACAAAACCTAACTCCTCTCGAGTCAAATCCAATTTCTTGGCCCTCTTTCTCTTCCTTTTAGTTTCTGCCTTTGTCATTTCTACAGGCTGTAATTTGGACTTCCTTCAATCCGAATAGCTTCTAGGATATTAGATAGTTTTCCCTTCCCTTTCCTTTGACTTCTAGTCATCCTCCTCTCGGTGCTTGTAGAAGTTTTTACTATTGCCACAAGCTTTGCTACATGTTCAGCTACAGGCTCTGCCTCTGATTGTTTTTCTTCCCTAGGGGTTTTTGATTGGGATTTTGAGGTTTTCCTAGGGGTGGCAGTGTCTAACTCATAGCCACTTAAAAAAAAAAAGGTGAGTCAATCTTTGTTCAATCTGTTTAATTATTCTACAACCAGCAATGTAATAATACCATGATGGAAAACAGAGGTATTACTAGCATTAGGCTTGGCTTGGACCTTGTCAGCCATCTTTCCCAAACTTCTATATAGATAAAAAGGAATGTCTCAAGGTTGTTTACCTGTGAAATGCAGTATCAATTTGAAATGGTACTAGTAGACCATGTTGAACCTGCCTTCACATGTGAAGTACTTCTGGATGACCATGGGGAGTTTAAAAAAATTCTCTTTGAGGCAAGTCCTGGAGATGCCTACAATCATATCAATCCCTTCGTGCTCTTCCTTAAGAAACTCATCACAATTCAACACCGGAAATTTATGCACTTTAAACCACATTTCTCCAGTCCTTGAGATCTCTGTAGCACGGAAAATGGTGTCAGGGGACACTGCAAAGTTCAACATGCCTACTTTAGATTCTATCCCTGTGAAATTGATAGCAAAGTCTTCCACAATCTACCCATGGTAACCCTCCAGATTCTGACAAAAACGAAGGCACCCTACGTTGGCAAATGCTTGAGTGTAAGTAGGGTCCTCCTCCAACAACTTCATATCCATTGGTTCATACCTTACAACTGAGCCTCCTTTATATTGCTTCCTCTGTGCCATGGCTTCAACACGCTGAGACAACTTCTTGCCACCTGCAAATTATCCTAAAGACAACTAGACCTGCTATTGACACCAAGACCGAGCTTATGACAGCAAAACTAATCTAAAGTGGAAAGAGAACGAAATAGGAATGAAGTTATACGGTGTGAGCGTTTTGTGAATGATGGATAAAGACAAATAACACATATTCATAACCCACTGTGACTCTGACTACAACCCCTTTTTTTTTAAATGTACCGTTACCATAGTCACAAACTTCCGTAGCGGGACAAGTGTGTTGGAAATACTGGGGGGGGGGGGAGGTGAATCAGTATTCCTTTCAATTAGAGCATTAGTTAATCTTCAATTATTATCAGTGTTTGTACAATGATAGCAGCAAGCAAGAGGAACACAAATGCACACAATTATTAAGGTGGAAACCCACTCTAGGATGAAAACCACCTAATGCTTTTCTAATAATTCTTTAATATTCAACTCCAATTGAAAATAAAGCTCCAACTTCCTAGAATCTAGAAAAGCATTCTTCTCTAGCTCCCACTGGATGGACACTCCAACGCCCGAGATTCTTCAGTAGTCAACTGAACGGATGCCCCAACACCCAATGAGCTACAACTCACCCTAGCACCACCCTACCACCCTATAGAAGAATAAAAGGAGAATGGACTCTCGTACTAGGGAAAATGGTCCACTTTACAATGATATAGAATGATGTAGAAGAAGAAGACACACTAGACCATAACCCCAACTATTAAACAACCACCTAATGATGATCCTAGAACTCCCGACACTGCCTCTTCAACTCTTGGCAGATAAACACTAGTACAATTTTTACAATAATGTATTTACAATGACTTAGTACAATGATACCTTTACAGTGACTGTATGCAGTGCTACCCACTTGAAGACTTCATGTGATGAACTTCTTCTTTGTTTTCCTACCTTAGGCTGTGCCCCGCTCTTGCTCATGCTACCCTCATCTTTGCCTTTCTTCTTTGCTCTAGAAATCTTGGTCCCTTTCGACCCTTGACAACCCTTGATCTAGCTTTTTCTTGCCTTCTAGGAGCTCGATATTGAATCTGGTGTATCTCTATTATTTTAGATCTCCAATATGTGATTTTCAGTCTTGTAGTAGTCCTCTGAGTCGTCTTTCCAATGCCACAGGTCTGACCCAATTGGATTCTTCAAGAGAGAGTTATGCCCAATCTCTCACAATGCCCTAATTATGGACTATTCCAGTAGAGAAAACTTGTACGGCGTGCCACATGTCACTGTTTCTTCATTCGGCTCTGAAATTGATAGAGCGAAAACTACAGTCTGTGCACTATTTGGTCGTTTTTACAGAATTCCAATCTGATACTTAGAGAGAGCGTGATGACGATTTTCCCAAGGTCACTTCTTTGAGATGAATTTCAGGAGCCTGCAAAAACACTGACTTCCACAGATCATATCTTCGAAAATATTGCGCACCTTGACCTAAAATTTGTACAGGAGCTTCCTCAGGATTTCGGCTTCTCCTCATAAAAAATTCAGCTTCTGAACCTTTGTAGAAAAAAAGTTAGAGCGAAAATTTCACAATGATCTGTTTCATTCTTCAGATAGCGAAATCCCTACATAAGGAGGATATGAGGATCACAATTTATATAAATGCTTAGGTTAAGAGGGGCTTCAACAAGTGAACGTGGGAGGGATTTTCGAAGCTTAAAAATATCAATTATGACTTTTCAATGACCCATGCCACAACCCCATGGGGTTTTAACCCACTAACTGGGGGTACAAACTTCAAACATGAATATCTCTCAATCGGTGAAGAATTATGTGGCGTGCCATATATCAACATAAACATCTTGACAAGTAGAAACCATCAAAAGCATTCTTGACCCAGAATATATTAATTTGGTAGGTCAAAATTCCCATGCAATATTGGGGTAGCCCCTGGTGCTGCTTGGGTTCACATCAATGACAACCGCTGATCAACAAAGTGTTCGAAAAGGCAGATCTGCTACGAAAGTGTCAGGAACTTCCATAACAAACCCTCAATTTCCTTAACTGAAATTGCTACAAAATTTTGTAAAATCGTCAAAATGCCAATTATGACCAGATAACCTGAGAAACATGGAAGTGGATTTTAACCTCTATGATAACACCCCACTTATATTCACAATGACCCTACAAACTAACTTTATGACAAAAATGACCTTTGTACATGAACTTTATTTTGAGAAAATTCAAAACCCTAACTAATTTAACCAATTGACTCAAAAACTAATCCTAAGTGTTATTTTGGATAACATGTTCGATTTTGGCTTGGAGACTGGCCAAACCTTTTCTAGGTATTTTTGTGTTTAAGGAGAGGAGCTCACGACTACAATTTTAGAGCATTCTAGGCATTATTTTGAGTAGAACGTCCAATTCCATTTGGCAGCCTATAGGAGATTTTATGGGCAGTGCGTATTATCAGTTTGGAGCCATTTCAGCAATTGGGTTAGCGAGATTTCACTTGGGGTTTGCATAGCTTGCTCGACAAGCCCAGGTTCCATTGTTCTCTCATTTTGTACTCAGATTTCCCCATATTGATAAAATGGCTCATATATTCTGCTCATATTTACTCGTGTTCTAATTTGGGTGCTTGATTTTATATTTTGTTTGTTGCTCCTAATTCATAGCTCTATATTTACTATTATTTTCCAATTAAGAATATTACACACAAGAGCGATGGTATCCTCATACACTTGTGGTTGGCATCTGTGTTTTTAAGTGTACATTCTCATTATCTTGTGAATCGATTTTTTTTGCTTCACATCTAATCATCCTTTTGATGCTTGCATAGTTCCTTGTGGAAGCTTGATGAGTGTGTTTCTTTAAGACACTTTGAAGGGATCTATAGGTGGAGGCCTAAGATATCAAAAGATCTATACACTTGAGACCTCTTCCTACCCTGATTTATGGACAGAAGCCTTCTATGCTTCTCTTGTGCACAAACTTTCCTCTTGAATATTTGGAAGTTGAGCCATTGAAGTTAGATCCCTTCGAGGAAAAGCTAGTTCCCTCACTTGAGGAACTCCTTCATTGTAATTTTGCAATAAGTATTGTAATATTTTATCATTTTTATTTTGAGGAGGAGCATTTGATCCTTGAAACCCTTTGTTGTAAGCCCTCCTCAAAATCTAAGTCCATCACTTCTCTATAAGAGGGCATTTCTAATAATAATAAAATATTTTTTCTTCTCGAGGGAGCTTGGGGATTTCCCCTTCGCATCTTGATCTCCTCATTTGGAAGGAGGATATTTGAGTGATTGGCGACTACCTTGTTTTATTTGCTTTGCTAGTTTAGTTTAATTTATTGCGCATTTCATCATCTAACTGCTCACTCACATGCTAGATATAATCTTTGATTTGCATTTTTCATTGGGCTATTTAGCACATTGAAGTACACTAATTTCCATAGTTGATTTACTAGCCTATATCTGATTTATTCACTGCTGTTATAACTTATCTTATTGCTGTTATGTCACTTATCTCATTGTTCATTTCATAGTTTACTTTGTTTGCATTCTAGATCTTACAATTCTATGCAAGTGTGACATTTTATTGAGGTTCACAAACAATCTTGTCATTAATCACTTTTTATTAACTTTACATCTCATTTGCATTTTTTGTTTCTCTAAAATTTACCTCCAAGAATAAGCTTGGTTGATAGACTTTTAAGAAATCTTCCTCAACTTTTATTCAATTTCCCTAGATTGGAGTTTGGAGGAAAGGTAAAACGCATGACCTTGCAATTCTCTTGCATGGCTAAGTCCCTTGTAGGAATGAAGACATGCAGATTGTCTTGAAGAACTAGGTGGGTATTATTAATGAAGCTCTAGCTTCCTAACTTAGCCTACTTGCAACCACCTCGAGTCCTTACGAAGTTGAAGGAATTGAGAGGAAGTAACACCCTAACTTAGCCTTCTTGCAACCACCTCGAGTCCTTACCAAGTTGAAGGAATTGAGAGGAAGTAACGCATTGAAAGAATACACATTGAAAAACTTAAGCAAAACCACTTTACTTCACACACTCACCTACAGCTTTGGTTCACCTTGCATGTAATTGGTTATCATTTAAAAGCTCTTTTTCAAACACATACGAGTTGGACTGTGAGCATCTACATTTACTTGCAAGCATTTCACTTTATGTTCTTGTACTTGTCCATTTCATGCTTATATTAAGTTTATTTTGATGTCATTATATCATATTTGAGAAATTTCACCTTCAAGTACAAGATTTGTTCACTTGCAAGCTCTATTTTCATTCAGTTGCTCATCTTTCAAAGTTGTACTTAATAATTTTGATTTGATTCACTAACACTCGTTTTTGCAGTTTTCTATTTTTGCAACTTGAAAGTTATATTTCATTGCAAGTATTATGATTTCATTTTGAGCATATATTTTTGCAAGTATATTATTATTGGCACTGGTCTATTCACATATACTTTCCTTGCAGAATCTATCTTGTTGAATTTAGTTGATAAATCTACATTATTAATGCTCATATGCTCATAGTTATTTGTACTTGCTAATCAATTTCATTTCTAGTTCTATCTCAAGCTATCCAAATGGTGAATGCTTAATTGATTTAATTAACATCATAATTTCCTATAACTTTTTATCTTTAACAAGACTTCCTTAGAAATCTTCCTTAGGGTCCACCCCAGGGTTGTGGGGGAGCAACCCCCCCCCCCTGAACCAGCTCCCAAATCATGCTCCCTTTGGGAGCGAACCGGAAGCACACTCTCGAAATCACTCCTGCAGGGAGCGAAATTTTCCCTCCCCATCGTTTTTGCAAAAAGAAAAAAAATTGAAAAAAAATTCCAAATGCAATTTTTTTTCAAAGAAACAGTAATTTTTGAGTGGGGCAGCCTAATGATCAAGCCTATGGCCCTAGTATTGATATGTGATTCATGGTAATGTTAAATTCTTAAAGTAAAAGTGACATTCTCCTTAATCTTCATTTTCATCCTTTTACTTAAATTTTTAACATTGCTCTGAAATGACTCAGGATGTTTGAGAGTGGTTCCGACCTCATTGGATTTCATATGGAGAAAGTACATTTTAGATCTCATCAAAATCCATCCGACTTATCAATTTTTCAGGATTTCAAGATTGGGGGGATTGTAGTGTTTCCATTGGATTTTGTCATGTATTAGGGTATGGAAATCGTATTTAATTAGAAGCATCAATCCCTCTATGTATTGATGTTAGTGACATTGGTTGTCGAACTCCTCTATCATGACCCTACTAAAAATGTACCCATCACTCAGACAAAATCTTGACTTCACATGCAATGTTTTTTCTATCTTATGTTAATTCTTAGAGGGTGATATTAATGACAAAGATCCCTATACAAATCCAAAGGTAATGACAAAGATACCTTTGGATATTAATGCTTAGAGGGTGATATTAATGACAAAGATCTTGATTTTCCAACAAAACTAAAAAGTTAGACGTTTCTCATGGCGGAAAGAGGCCCAAGCATTAGCTATAGATAACAGTTTTACTCGTCTTTTCTAGTTTCTATTAGTTTTTATAACTGTTGACTCTTTCATATTGATTATGATATTTCTTTTAAACAATATATGACAATTTAAGTTTGAAGTTTCAAGTTAGCAATTATAACTCATTGGTAATGAATTATGAATATGATGCTTCGTGAAAGTTGAAAGTTGTTTCATTTCATTTCATTTTATAACATTTCATTTCATGTTAGATATTCTTTCATGTTAGCTTAAAAGTACAACTTTGGTGATCAATGATGATAAATGTTATATATTGAATTTTGAAAGCTTGAAACTTTAAGATTGATGAATCATGAGACTCAATATGTTGTATGTTACTAACTTGTGGACATGGTTGATGAAGATTATAACTTCTAGATGATTGACGTTATATGGTTCAACCTATGTTTTTATGTGTTTTTATATCTAATTCATCATTCTACATGATTTTGTTGACATATATGCATCAAAATATAAAAATATATATATTATATAAAAATTCGCTCCCCAATTCACTCCCAAAAGGAGAGCTTCTGAAAATGTCGCTCCCACTCCTACTCCCAAGTAACCTTGGTCTACCCCTCTCGACTTAGCCAAAAGAGAGCCTAGACAGAGAGAGTTGAGATTAGGTGACAACCCCTTCTTCGAGCGTTGCCACAAAGAACACACCTTGTGGAGTTGAAGCTTTTTTCCACAAGTCTTGGGTCTGCAATTTGTGAAAGAAATAGATCCTATATTAGGGTATCCTACGCTTGTTATGTATTAGAGAAATTTTGAGGTAAAGAATGTGCCTCAAAACAAAACTATACAACAAAAATCAACTTTATAAGGATCACTAGGATTCAATATGATGACGTCAACCATGGGGGATGATTCACCATTTTTGGAGTAAAAAGATTAAAAAAACAAAACACTACTTTTTCAACTCGTATTTTCAACTCAACTCCCTATGATTTTACTCAAATTTTGAGCGGGAGCACTCGTTGGATGAGGATTTTAATTTTTCATCCAAGGAGTACCCATGTTTCATACTTTCGATGGACCGCACTACACGAAAAATGTGAAGTACATGAAAAATTGTGATTGCAATCACATTTTTCTTATAGTGGGGTCCATTAAAAGTATGCAACATGGATACTCCTTGGACACAAAATTAAATTCTGCATCCAATGAGTTCTCCTGCTTGAAATTTGATAAAATCTTAAGGAGATAAGTTGAAAATACGAGTTGAAAAAATAGTTTTTTCCTTTTTCCCTCCAAAACTTGATGAGGTAATCTATTTCCACTATTATTTTATAATATTCATTAGGAGTCCCATTTTAGACCTCAAAATTTCTCTAATGGGTTGGCTATGGCCAGTCTCTTTGGTCTAAGTCCCTAGTCCTTTTGTCCTATATAGGATTGGGGGGCATCGGATAGATCTCAGTGGGACTCATGGTTTAGAGGAACCATCAGTTTGTAGGGGTGATCACCGATGTAGAGGCCATTCCAATGAATGCACCTACGTCATTCCCACATGGTTGTCATTGAGTCTATATGCATTCTTTGGCCATGGTATATTCATTAGATAGTTCTCAACATGGCAATCTCATATTTTTTCAACAAGTTCACATTTCCCAAGGCAATACACATTTCCCAAGGCAATACACATTTCCCAATGCATATGGTCTCAAAAGGAAAAAAGCCAACTTGGTCTTAAAATGCTCAGCAAAAAATCTAGATGATATTCCACATTGAAATTTTTCCAAAACATGAAGGCATAATTAAGAAAATCACGATCAAAGGTGGTCTCGCAGTTGGTGGATTTTCCAAGTGAAATAATAGGGGTAGATTTTGACAAAGTGAGACATGCAATACGTAAAAAGTAATCTATAGAATGATCCAAGCAAAACCCAAGTGGCAGATTTTTCAGTTTCCCTAGGACATTGGAGATCCTAATTTATTGCATGATGATGTCCTCACTAGGTGCCACATGGGGTCATGAGACTGGGCATGAAGGGACATGTAATACATCAAAAGTGATGTAAAAAATCAACCAAACAAAACCCAGGTTACAGAATCCTCAAATTCTCAAGGGTGTTGAAGACCTAGCCAAGTGGACTATTACCCACCACCTGTGGGTGATAGCCATAGGAGAAAATTTCTCACCTACATGGTCTTCAGACGGCAGCCAACAACCCCTTGCATCCACCAAACAGCTCGATGTGCCACCATCTCCGCCACCTGAGCCAGCCATTATCCTCCCTCAACCATCTGTTATGATCGTATGATTGAAGGTGGGCCTTCCAACCCCAAAGGTATGCTTTTTCACTAGGTAGTTGGGTGTTTCTGCTTACTTATCATGGATACTTTTGGCCATGGATTAGTGGGGGGATTTAGCGGAAAGAGTGGGCTTGGTTTGTGCTCTTGTCTCCTTTGTCCAATTTGGTGGTTTGCCTTGTATCCTAGTCCCGTGGGATCTCATTTATTGGCTAATAGATTTAGGAATGCCACTACATGGGAAGTCCCGATTTTGGTTGCGTGGTCCTTCTTCCGGACACCACATACATCACTCCCCTCTGCTCAGTATAACCCCTTTTCACATATTTCCCATCCGGGTCCACATTTGTCCATTGAGTCCACAAGGAGTTAGCCTCCCCCTCCTCTTATCCACACTTTAGGTCAAACCTCGAACGATGCCCTGGAGGTTGATGCAGCTGAAAAGAAAGTAATAAGCATAATTTTACTCTCAACAAGAAATGTACCATAAAATGCAAAAGATGGTTGGGACATACAAATTTAGCACGTGGGAAAAAGTCAACATGAGCTCTATGCCCTATCATTATAGCCATCACCCTGGTTCATAAGCCCCCTATATGATCCCCCTGCATCATTAAGGAACCCATGATTGTCCCAACCCCTGATGGATCATGAATTGCCCAACCTTGAGGGAGCACTCACTGCTACATCATTCACATCATGCTCTCATTCCCTAGAGCCTTGAGCAGTTATATAAGAAAAATCAATAAAAGGAAATAGGCATATGAAGAAGGGTGGAAAAACAAAGGCCATGGTAACTCATGTACCACGATTTCTCCCTCCTACATTCGTATACCCAAGTGTGGGATTCCCTCATTATAGCTACCCTTGTACTATGGCATGTGGATTGGAGCCTTCCCCTGATGCCCCACTCTGTTCCATCATTATATCACATGCCACCTGCCACTTGACGATGGACCTATCACTCCCTTAGAGGTTGAAACCACCTAATAGGGTCCTTGATTATCCTTCTTCTTGAACTTGGAGACATTTGCATGTTCTTAAGGCCATTTTGGAAGGGCATGCCACTATGAAGTGTCCACTTGATTCCATGGTTTGTAAGCTCATTTATTCAATTGCACTAATGATTTGTTATACTGTAAGGTGAGGAAACGCATTGGATCTTATACAGGATTGCAGGTGGGTCTTCATCTTGGGATTTGGTCTCCCTATACGGGGTCCAAGCCCTCCGGAGGGTCATATTGGCATTTGTAGGGCAACGTTGAGAGCCATGGGCCTCCACTATAGCAGAGAGAAGATAGCCACATCATGGGATCCTTCGGCTCCACTCATTGCTTGCTCGTGTTTCATTTATTTGACGATGATGATGCACCTTGACCACCTTGCCCAACTGGCTACACATTTGGCAGTTGTTCCACGACCCAGACGATGATTGTGAAAATTTCAAGTCTGAAATCTTATTGCAACAACTAGAAATTATGTTTCTAATTGTTAATTAATTTAATAATTTAACTACTATGGAAAATACCAAATAATTCACATTGCAACCTTCACAAATAAAACTGCAGAAAATAATAACGTTGGAAACTGAGAAATGCTAGCACACACACATAAAAATTGACAGTTATTTTTGGACAAATATCCCTGGAAAAACCCAACTTGGGAAAATCGATGCAACAGTTGAGGGTTTTTATTATTATGCAGCAATGAGATTCTGAGAACAATCTGGATGCACAAACTGGCAATCCACTACAGGAGAAACTGACCAAAAAAATTAGTGAGACAAATTTTCACACACTCGACACTGATCCAACTCCAAAACTGGCTCTAAATGGGCTCAACGAAACCCCTGCATCAGCCTCTACGTCAAACCTGCACGGGCATTAGAACGCTCTGCTTGGAACTGCAATTGATCAATTCGTCTACCCAATCCAACCTCTGAGAATGACTCGCTAGCACCTTCCAGAAATCTTCCCAAGGAAATCGAACTTCACAAGTGTCTCCAATGTGTTCTCCTTCTACCCATCGAATTATTCTTATAAACTTTTGTTGGGCCTCCAATGACCAAGATTAAAACTTAATCAAGGGCCCAGATTAATTCTCTATCGATCCGTGTGAGTTTCTAGATGATTCACACCTTATCTCAATTAATACTAATTAATTAACCATATTTCCTAAGTTTAGACTTTGGAAATATTAAAAAATAGGCTAAATATCTAACTGAGACACTTCTAGGTGGAATTTCCAGAAACGATTTATGGGTTATGGAGAACTTGTGTTTTAACCTCTCCACAAAGTTTCGAGACTAGAACACCTTTGATGCTCCAAAAACTAACAATCCCTCTTAGCAAGGAAGGTGTTCTCTCCAACTCTACTACTGCACACCCTGCCGCAATACCTTGTCTCTGTACCACCCTATGTCATGCTACTGATGTTTGGCCACTGTGACTGCCTGCCACTACCCATCAACCACTACTCAACTCTGATGCTACATATGTGTTGTTGCTGACATTGTTGTGTTGTTGTCAACTCTGCATCTACACCACAACTCCCTCTCATATGTTGTTGTTGCAACTGCAACTATTGCAACTAAGAAGCATCCTAAATATTGAATCAATTGTGTTCGGTTTGATGCATCTGTCTCCCAAGTCTCCGATTGCTACTTGCTATTGCATTGTCTACTGAAGAATTCGTGTTGTTGCTGACTCTGCTACTGTGCCACTCTGCACTGTTGCCAACACTGCATTGTGTTCGTCAGCATTTGACTGCTACTAGATTGCAACTGTCGCTCTAGAATCGAACTACATCACTGACACTAATCCATCCTGCTACTGAATATTGTGGTCCCCCATAGCAAGGTGATGATCCATGAGGAGGACACCTCAAGGATCCTTCCCAAACTTCTGCAGTTCTAGTCTACAGCTCCAAGTCGCCCCACCTCACCCCTGGAGGTATGGCTACCATCATAGCGAAGTCTTCCTCCAACCTGGAGGAAAACTTGTATATCTTGGCTAACGTTGTCACCTGGTCCTGCTTTTCCTGCTTGCCCTTCTTCCTGAGAGGACACTGCGTACTGTAGTGACCAACCTCACCACATATGAAGCACTTGAACTTTGACAGGTCCTTCTTCTTCTTCTCCCCCTGTCCCTAGCTAGGACCCTTGGATGATAGAGCCACATTTTCTTCTTCCTTCTCACTCTTTAGGCCCTTTTTGCTGTTTCCGCTAATGGTACTCTTCAATAAAGCATGCCTCAACTCGTCCTGTTGTAGATCAACCCACATCTTGTCCCATCTTGGAAATGTGTCTCTGCCCAAAATGCTTTAGATAAATACTTGCCAATCCTCTAAGACACTGTTTAGTGCCAGTCGTACAAGCTCTATATGTTGGGGCACCTCCCCAGTGGCTGCCAGTTGATCACGAACCTCCTAAATCCTAGCGAGGAAGCCATCAAAGCTCTCTCCCTTATGCATCCTGACGCTTCTCAGCTCTTCCTAGAGAAACATCTTTCGCTACTCGGAAGAACTCTGGTATAGCGTGGAAAGACTATCCCACATCTCCTTGGTCGTGTTCAGGCCAGATATATGTGAAACTATATGATCTCGGACTCCATCCAAGATCATCCACTTTGCCTTCGCCATTTCTCTTTTGTACTCCTTCAGCTAATGAGGTTCCTAGGGTACAGCTACCACATTATCTATTTAGGCTTTCAGACAATGTTCATCTAGAAGGAAGGACATCCTAGCCTTCCAGATGACATAGTTGGAGGCTCCCTCCAACCTCATCCTTGTCTCTAAGCCCAATTGTGGACATGTCAACAAACTTGCCAAAAGCTCCCTCTTTCCATCTGCTTGGTTGTTGCTTTTCTATTCGCACTCCCTTCTGGAATGTGCAATCCTTCTAACTGTTACTGCCACCTGCAACTAGGAAGATCAATCTTCTTGAACTCAAAGTCCCAAGAGATAAATTTTCTCTTTGTTGTGTGTGCTTTTCTCTTCCACTTGACGTGGATTTTGCTTCTACAAACTACAAAACCCTTTGCATCCAACCTAGGAATCCACTCAGCGAAAATCTGAGTTGTTGTTGCTCCCTCTGCCCGCTGGAATCACTATTCTGGGCAAGTCGAATTTTCTGCAACTCTGCAACTGAAAATCGAAACCTTGGCGAGCAATTCGTATGCCCAACTAGTGTTAGTTTTTATAGCATTGGATGTGTTCTAGCCACAAAACTTTGTGGAGAGGCTAGAATACATGAGATCTCCAGAACCCAAAAATCATTCTGAAAATTTCACTTAGAAGACACTTAATTAGATTATTCACCAATTTTTTAATGTTTCCTAAGTCTAAACTTAAGAAAACAGGTTAATTAATCAGTACTAATTAATTCAACATGAGAATAGTCTAGAAACTCACACGGATCGATCCAGAGATGAACTTAGCCATCGATTATGTTTTAATCTTGGTCGTTGGTGCTCCAACAAAGGATTATACAAGGAGATCGATGTGGTAATGGAGAATACAATTCAGCAGTGCGATTTCCTGGAAAATCAATTTCCAGAGTAGCAGCAGTCAGTTACCGGAGACAGCCAGAGATCGAAGCAATGTGTGAGGGGCAGGATAGTGAACCGAAGGAATTTTTCCAGATCCAGAGAGGCAGCAACAAGAGGGCCGAGTTATCCTAGTGAGGCGACACAAAGCTCTGCGCAATAGCTTCAGATTCACAGTTCAATTTGCTGGAGAGAAAATCAATCTCAATTCCAGAGGTTGGGCAGAGGGTCCAGTAGGCTGAAGAGACGATTTCCTCAGCAGCTAGAGGCAGAAAAACTTCATTAAAGGCTAGTTGGAGGCTTGACATCATAGTGACTACGCAGTCCAGCACAGAGGGTGACGCAATAGTTTCAAGGGGTCGAGTTTTTTTGTAGGCAAGTTGTGTCAGGATTGCTTTTGGAGGAAGGGTAAATTCCCTTCAATAATTTTGCCCAGATTTTCTTGCTGTGGATTTGCTAGTTTCAGGCATCCAAATTGTACTTAAAATTTCACTACTGCATAATAATAAAAACCCTCACTACTGCACCGTTTTCCCAAGTTGGGTTTTTCCGGGGACTTGTGTCCAAAAATAATTGTGTTATTTTCTATTTGTGCTAGCATTTCTCAGCTTCCAGCATTTTTATTTTTCCGCAAAATTTTATTTGTGAAGGTTGCAGTGTGTTTATTTCGATATTTTTGGTAGCAGATGAATTTTTAAATAATTAACAATTTGGAGAAATAATACTAGTTGCTGCAATAGGATTCCAGTGTTGGAATTTTCACATAGTATCAAAGCGCAGTTGATCAGCTGGAGAGCTCAAAAACGAAGGAAAGGAATTTCGCTGCTTAGCAAGGGCAGCAAGCTGAAATTCACAGGGGCAGCACAATCATTATGCCAAGAGGCGGAGTTACTTAGGGGGGTTCAATTTTTCTGAGTGAGGGGCAAAAAAAATCAATCTCTTCAGATCGAGTGATTCCAGAGGCAGAGGGAGCAGCTCAGAATTCTCGGTGGGTAGATCTCTAGCTAGACGCAGAGGGTTTTGCAACAGTTTGCTAGTGTAGAACTAGCATCGGGGATGGAAGAGAGAAGAGCACACACTGAGGGAAAATTTCTTTCAAGGAACTTCTAGTCTCAAGAAGTTCGATATTTCCTTACAAATTGGCAGTAGTTGTGAGCAAATTGCCTCACTCTAGAAGGGAGTGCGAGTAGCAGAGCAGAAGCCGAGAAGGAGGAAAAAGGGAGTTTTCGACAGATCTTTGAGATGGCCACTGTTGGGCTTCGTGATCATGACAAGTTGGATGGAGATTCCAACTACGTCATCTGGAAGGAAAGGATGTCCTTCCTTCTAGATGAATATGGCCTTAAAGCCTACATCAATAATGTAGTGGCAGTTCCCACGGATGCAGATGAGCTGAAAGAGTACAGAAAAGAAATGACGAAGGCGAAACTATTGATCTTAGATGGAGTCCGAGATCGTATAGTCTCACATATAGCAACCAAGGGAACGACCAAAGAGATGTTGGATGCTCTCGCCACGCTATATCAGGGTACTTACAAGTAGTGGAAGATGTACCTAAAGGAGAATTTGAGGCTCATCCGGATGTAGAAAGGGGAAGGCATAAACCCCTACCTTACCAGGATTGAGGAGATTTGAGACCAGCTAGTAGTTGTTGGGGTAGCGCCTCAACCTTCAGAGCTAGTGCAATTAGCTCTCAACGGTGTCTCAGAGGAATAGCAGCTATACATCCAAACTATCTTGGGAAGAGATACCTTGCCAAGGTGGGAAAGGGTGTGGGCTGATTTGCAGTAGGAGTCGTCGAGATGAGCTCTTTTGAAGAGCTCCATCAGTGGCAGCAACAGAAGATTAAAAGCGGTAAATGAGGACAACAATGTGGCCCTTGCATCTAAGGGTCCCAGTCAGGGACAGGTGACTGCGACAGGGGGAGCAGAGGAAGAAGAAGAAGGACGTGTCGAAGGTCAAGTGCTTCAGGTGTGGCGAGTTTGGGCACTACAGTACCCAGTGTCCTCTCAGAAAGAAGGGCAAGGAGGAGAAGCAAGACCAGCAGGTAGCTTCTGCAGAGATCGATAGGCTTTCCTCTAGACTGGAGGAAGACTTCGCTATGTTCGCCAATATACCTCTAGGAGTGAGGTGGGGTGACTTGGTGTTGTAGACCCAAAGAGCTACAGATGGGCAGGGTCCTCTAAGAGTCCACCTCTTGGATCAATACTTGGCTACAGGGAGCCAACAATATTCAGTAGCAGGATGGATCTGTGGCAGTAGATGCAGTCAGATGCCAGAGTGACAGTTGAAGAGACTAGTAGTAGTCAGATGATGGGGAGTGCAGTGTAGAGTTAGCAGCAGTGCAGTTGGCACAGTGCAGAGTCAGTAGCAGCGCAGAGTCTTCGGTGGACAGTGCAAAGGGTAGTAGCAGTCAGAGACTCGGGTGACAGATGCATAATCTTGGTCAAGTCGATTCAGTATTTTGGATGTTTTCCAGTTGCAGATGTTGTAGTTGCAACAACGATAGAGTTGCAGTGCAGATGCAGTATTTGCAACAATTCAGCAAGGTCAACAGCATCACAGATGCAGGCCATATCTGAGTTGCGCAGTAGTTGGTGGGCAGCAGCAGCAAGACATCAGCAACGTGACAGGAGATGGTCCAGAAACAAGGTGTTGCTACCAGATTTGCAACAGTACTAGAACACATTCCTCACTAAGAGGGAGTGTTAGTTTTTGTAGCATCGGATGTGTTCTAGCCATGAAAATTTGTAGAGAGGCTAGAATACATGAGATTTAGAGAACCCAGAAATCATTTCGGGAAATTCCACCTAGAAGTGACTTAATTAGATTATTAACCAATTTTGTAATGTTTCCCAAGTCTGAACTTAGGGAAACACGTTAATTAATCAATATTAATTAATTCAAGGCGAGAATAGTCTAGAAATTCACATGGATCGATCTAGAGATGATCCTAGCCATCGATTATGTTTTAATATTGGCCATTGGTGCTCCAACAGAGGATTATAAGAGGAGATCGATGTGGTGATGGAGAATACACTTCAGTAGTTCAATTTCTTGGCAGATCGATTTCCAGAGTGCAATAGTCAGTTGCCGGAGAGAGCCAGAGATCGACGCTGTGTGTGAGGGGCAAGGACACTGATCTAGAGGAAGCTTTCCAGATCCGAGGAGGCAGCAACAAGAGGGTCGAGTTATCCTAGTGAGGCAACGCAAAGCTCTGTACAGTAGCTTCAAATTGGCAGTTTGAATTGCTGGAGAGAAAATCAATCTCAATTCCAGAGGTTTGGCAAAGGGTCCACTAAGCCGGAGAGACGATTTCCTCAGCAGTTGGAGGCAAAATGACTTCATCAGAAGCTAGTTGGATTCTTTAGTTCATAGTGACTGCACAGTCCAGCGCAGAGAGTTACGCAATAGCTTCAGGAGGTCGAATTTTCTGTAGGCAAGCTATGTCGGGATTGCTTGTGGAGGAAGGGTAAATTCCATTCAATAATTTTGCCTTGATTTTCTTGTTGTGTATTGTCAGTTTCAGGCATCCAGATTATACTCAGAATTTCAATTTTCACTGCTGCATAATAATAAAAACCCTCACTATTGCACTAGTTTTCCCAAGTTAGGTTTTTCCAGGGACTTTTGTCCAAATATTTTTGTGTTATTTTATGTGTGTGCTAGCATTTCTTAGCTTCTGGCGTTTTTATTTTTCCGCGGAATTTTATTTGTGAAGGTTGGAGTGTGTTTATTTCGATATTTTCCATAGCAGATAAATTGTTAATTAATTAACAATTAGGAGAAATAATACCAGTTGCTGCAATAGGATTCCTGTGTTGGAATTTTCACAGCTAGGCATTGTGCAACCCCTTAGAATTTCAGCCTGTCGCTCCCTCTTAACAACGAAATTCTCTTCTTTCCACTTTTGAGCTTCTCGACTGATCAATCATGCTCGATACCATGTGAAAATTAAAAGTTTGAAGTTCTATTGCAGAAACTAGAAATTATTTTCCTAATCATTAATTAATTTAACAATTTATCTGTTGAGGCATATACCAAATAATTCACACCGCAACCTTCACAAATAAAACTGTGGAAAATAATACCGCTGGAAATTGAGAAATGCTAGCACACACACATAAAAATTAACATAGTTATTTTTGGACAAATGTCCCCAGAAAAAACCCAACATGGGAAAACTGGTGCAGCAGCTGACGGCTTTTAATATTATTCAACATTGAAATTATGAGTACATTATGGAAGCATAAACCGGCAATCCACTATAGGAGAAAATGACCACAAAAATTAGCAAGACAAATTTTGTCTCACCCAACACTAATCCAACTTCGAAACTAGTTCTGAATGGGCTCCACAAAACCCCTGCGTCAGCCTTTGCGTCAAACCTACATAGGCACTAGAACACTCTTCCTGGAACTGCAACTAATTGTTGATTTTTGTAGCAACGGATGTGCCCTAGCCTCAAAATTTTGCAGAGAGGTTAAGACACATGCAGTCCACAATATCCAGAAAGCGTTTTGGGAAATTCCACTCGAAAAGGATTTCATTAAAATAATTAATCATTTTTAATGTATTCCTAAGTCTAAACTTAGGAAATGTGATTAATTAAAGTGTATTAATTAGATCGGGTGTGAATCTTCTAGATAAATACATGAATCCACTGCCAGTTAATCTTAGCCTTTGATTATGTTTTAATCTTTGTCATTGATATGTCAACGAGAAATTATAAGAAGGAGCTTGATGGACATTTGGAATATACATCGAGTAAGAGATCAAGAGATTGATTTCTTAAGAGGGCAACGCAGCAGTTGCCGGAGGAAGATCAAAGTGATTTCTTGCAATGAGGGGCAAGGATAATTTGCCGGAGGAAGTTTTTCTTGATCCAGAGAGTGCAAGGCAAAAAAGGTAGAGAGAAGTCTAGAGAGGCAGCGCAGTGCCATGCAAAGGAAGCACAAAGCTACGTTGTGGCAGCGTAGAGCTTTAGAGGGAGTCTGAAATTCTGATGGGGAACAGTCAAGATCTAGTGCTGGATTCGGGGTGTGCGACCGAGAGGCTAGAGGATCGAAGTTTCCAGTGAGCAAGAGATCAGGAGGAGGTGTAGCACAGTCCCATCAGCAGTCATCCAGTGATTGCATGGGCAGACACAGAGACAGCACAGAGGGCTCATCTCCAGTCAAATCAGTGTTGGATTTTCCAATGACAGTGTGAGATCTTCTCACTAACTTTTGTCCAATTTTATCTCTGTATCGGATAGCCAGTTTGGGCATCAAGTCACTTATATTCAGAAACCACTACATAATAATTAAAACCCTCAGTTGATGCACCGGTTTTCCCGCATTGGGTTTTTCAGGGAACATTGTCCAAAATCCACGATGTATATGTGTGTGTTTATTTTTTTCCTACTCAATTCTTGTTTCCGCCTTATTTTTTATGTTGTGAAGACTGAAGTTATATTTATTTCGATGTTTACTATGTAACATTGTAAATAACTTTTATTGGAATTAATAAGTAGATGAAATAACATCAGATTGTTGCAGTAGGGATTCCCATTGTGGAATTGTCGCACGATATCAGAGCATAAGTGAAGTAGGCGAGGAGAGCAGGAGAGCCTGACGCTGAACAAAAGGAGTTCGAAGGGATGCATAAGCAGCAGATCGAACCCCAGAGGAGCTGCTCAGTCCATTGGCCGGGAAGGTTGATTTTTGTGGAACATTATTTCTCTGAGTGAGTCGACAGAGAGTAAATTTTTTGGATCAAGATCTTGTTAGAGTCAAAGGTAGCAGCGCAACAAATTCAACGTTGAGCAGATCTTCACCTGGGACACAGTTTTCTGCAACACTTTGCTAGGACAGAAAAGCATCAGAATAGGAAAGAAGGGCACATACTGAGGGAATTTCTTCCTCAAAGAATTCCAAGACAAGGAAATCAATTTCTCCCTGCAAAGCAGCAATAGCCGGGAGCAGATCTACTTACTCCAACAAGGAGTGCTAAAGCCAATCAGCAGTTGCGCAGAGGAGGGAGGAGGCAGTTCAACATTTGAGAGGTGAGATGGCATCAACTGGGTTGTGAGATCAAGATCGGTTGGAGGGTGCCTCCAACTATGTTATCTGGAAGGTACGGGCTTCCTTCCTTCTAGACAAGCATAATCTCAACCTTATATCAGTAATGTGGTAGCTAAACCCATAGATGCATATCAACTTAAGGCCTACAAGAAGGAAATGGCGAAGGCCAATAGGCTGATCCTCGAGGAAGTAAGAGATCACATTGTATCTCACATAACAGGTAAAGACACTACCAAAGAGATGTGGGATACATTGGCCACGTTATATCATAGGTCTTCCGAGCAGTGGAAGATGTACTTGGAGGAGAAGATGAGATGCACAAGCATGCAAAAGGGGGAGGGCATAGACACCTTCCTAGTGAAACTTTAGGATACCCGAGATCATCTTGCTGCTATGGGAGCAGCGCCTCAGGGTACTAAGTTTGTACGGTTGGCCCTGTCAGAATTTCTAAATCTTAACATACAAAAATCCTGCTGCAATTATCTAATTTGTATCACCTACTTGTTTACTTAATTTAACTAGTTACTTACAGAATTATTCAGTAAATTCTAATACAAACACATTGCAGCTTGCACCAATTTACAGATCAGGAACTGAAAAAAATTGAAGCAATCACACAAAGGACACAATTATTTTTGGACAATTGTCCCTGAAAAAACCCAATGTGGCAAAACCGGTGCAGCAGATCTGAGGGTTTGTATTATTAAGCAGAAGTATTCTGAATACAACTAGGGTGCCAAAATTCGGCTCACCCAACAGAGAAAATCCTCGGCAGACAGATAAAATAGTGAGTTTTACCTCACACTGCAAATCCCGGCTGATCCAAATCAAAAACTCGTGAAACCCCAACTGCCTCTGCACTGCCTCTGCGTAGTAGATGTGTAGGCATGCGTGGGTCTCGTTGAGGACTGCGTCACCCCTTATTTGCGTTGATCTTCCTTTCAGAAAATCAAGTTTCAGCCTTCCTAGCTCAGAAACCTCGATCTTCAACTAAATCTAGATTGTCTCTCAAATGCTCTACGCTGCCCCTACGTGAGCCCTGCGTGGGCCTGCGTCACCTCTCCTAGTGGTTGCACTACTTCCTCTGCTGCCCTTGCTCTACTATGTACTCTTGGTCCTCCGACCAATAAATGCTTCTGCCCCTCGCTGCAACTGAATCACTTAGTATTATCTTCATCCAAGCACTGCTCCATCAGAAGAATTCGATCTCTTGATTCATTGTGTGTGTGTTATCCAACTGACCCTCAAGTCTTCCTTTATACTTTTCCTGTTAAGAAATCAACGGTCGTGATCTAATCCTTAATCAATGGCTAAGATTAAATTAGACTTGATCCTCGTCACTTAGAAGCTTCTCACCCACATGTTTAAATTAATTCACTTTAATTATTTTAATTTCCTAAGTTTTAACTTAGGCTCCATTAAAAATATTTAATTATTTGAATAACTTTCACTCCGGGTGGAATTTCTCCAAACGATTTATGGGTCTTGGAGATCTCATGTGTTCTAGCCCCTCCACAAAATTTCAAAGCTAGAGCACATCCAATGCTAACGAAAAATCAGCACTCCTTCTTAGCGAGGAATGTTCTCTAGCAATACTTCTTCACCAAAAGCATCACTTTGATCCACGACATCAGTCCTCTGCGTTGTTGATGCTCGACAAGTTGCCCTTCATTCACTGCGTTGTTGTTATCTGTACTGTTGCCCATGACTCTGCCACTGTCAATTCTACATCTGTATTGCAGCTCCCTCTCAAAATGTTGCATCATGTTGCCCATACCACTGCCACTGCTAACTGTTGCACTGCAACTCAGTTGCTGAGAGTTAAGCAACTGAAAAAACCTCCCAAAACTGACATATTGGTCAATCTGAATACTCCTCGATGCTATAACTACCTCTGCTGCTAATCTGTGCTGACCCTCTGATGGCATTGCGTTGCTCCTGCTCTGCACTGCATAAGCACTACTCTGCACTGCGCTACACCACTGTGCACTGCTTTGCACTGCGTTGCACCACTGTGCACCGCGTTGTTGCTGCCTCTGCTCTGCGCTGCTTCAAACTCCGAAACTCTAGCTCTGCCATTGTTGCTCCATCATCCCTTGCATCAACTGACACCCATCATTCTGCTACTGTCATTAAGGGCTCCCATAGTCATATGTGATCCAAGAGTTTGGGCACCTCAAGGATCCTTCCCCTCTTCAAGTAGCTGATATACAGCTCCATATCACCCCACTTCTTAGGTGCATGAGCACTCATGGTGCATCCATCATCATCATCCTCGTCAGCCTGAGCTGGAGCAGCCTTCGAGTCATATTCTTCCTTGCCCTTCTTCTTCAGAGGGCACTACGTGGCGAAATGTCCTAGTTCCCCACATTTGAAGCATCTGACTTTCGAGAGGTCCTTCTTCTTCCTTCTCTGCTGCCCTTGTTGTCCTTATATGTGAGAGTCGCATCTTCCTCTTCCTCCTTCTTGACTTTGATCCCTTTGTTGTTGCTTCCCGCCTTGGTCCACCGTCTGAGCTCTTCTTATCGAAGAGCTGCCCACATCTCTTCCTAGCTTGGAAGAGATGCCCTGCCCAAAATGCTTTGGACAAAGATCGCCCATTCTTGAGTAACTACATTCAAGGTAGTCTTGACCATAAGACCAACATCTGGTGTAGCCCCTACGGAAGCTAGCTAATCTCGAATACCTTGCAATCTAATGAGGAAGGGGTCGATCTCTTCTCCCTTCTACATCTAAAATAATCTCAACTGGTTCTCAAGCAACATCTTCCATTGAACGGAAGATCCCTGGTACATAGTGGTCAAGGCCTCCCACATTTCTCTTGTTGTGTTCTTCTCAGTAATATGTGGGATCACATGATCCTTGACTCCGTCCATGATCATGCGTTTTTATTTTGCCTGAGCCTCCTCGTACTTCTTAAGAGGATCAACATCAACCGGAAAAACAATAGTGTTCAAGGCATGATCCTTGATGCGATGTTCATCCAAAACTGCCAAGATCCTAGCCTTCCAGATGACAAAGTTGGATGTTCCATCCAACCTGTCCTGATCCCTCAGTCCATTCACGGCTATCTCAGCTCAACTAAGAGTCGAACAAGTCCCTTTCTCCCTCTTTTGTTGCTGCCCCAACAAAACTCGGATCTGATTTTTTTGGCGATAGAAACCCTTTAAGGAACAAGATCCCTCTGAACCTCGATTTCCTTCACGGAAACCCTTCTGCCAATAGGATGTCGAAACACTCTTTGATCTTGCTTTTCTGCTGCTCAGCACTGGATCTAGACTTCTTGGCATGAAATCTTTTGAGGAACTACTTCCCTCTACTTTTCTTCTGCCCCACTAGACACTGTTCTGCACCAACAGAATCAATGCCCCACCAGTAACTCTAGAAAGAACTGTACTGCACCTCAAACCATTGCAATCCAAAAAATTGAGAGTCAACAGCCTCTGCGCTAACCTAACAAGCACTGCGTTGCCTTCTGCAGCTACAGTGTCACCCTAGCAGACTGATGCAGGCTCCGCGTGAGCCTTCCCAGGTGACTGCGTCACCCTTCCTCTGCCTCTCCGACCTAGGACTGCGTTGTCTCTCGGGACAGCTGCTTTCCCACTGCAAACTTTCTTCTGCCCTTTCACCGATGGCTTCAGTCCTTCTTGATCTGCAATCATTTTGATACCATGTGAAACTTTTTGAATCTTAACATACAAAAATTCTACTACAATTATCTGATTTGTATTTACAGAATTATTCAGTTAATTCTAATACAAATACATTGCAGCCTACACCAATTTGCAGATCAAGAACTAAAAAATAAATGAAGCAATCACACAAAGGACACGTATTTTTGGACAATTGTTCCCGGAAAAACCCAATGTGGGAAAATCAGTGCAACAAATCTGAGGGTTTGTATTATTAAGCAGCAGTATTCTAAGTACAACTAGGGTGCCAAAATCCGGCTCACCCAACAAAGAAAATCCTCGGCAGACAGATAAAATAGTGATTTTTACCTCACACTGCAAGTCCCAGCGGATCCGAATCATAAACTAGTGAAACCCCAGCTGCCTTTGTGCAGTAGATGTGTAGGCCTGCGTGGGTCTGGATGAGGACTGTGTCACCCCTTCTCTGTGCTAAACTGCCTCTCAAAAAATCGAGTTTCAGCCCTCCCAGTTCAGAAACCCCGATCTTCAGCTAAATCTAGATTGTCTCTCAAATGCTCTGCGTCGCCCCTACATGAGCCCTATGTGGGCCTGTATCACCCTCCCTGGGGACTGTGTCACCTCTCCTGGTGGTTGTGCTGCTTCCTTTGTTGTCTCTGTTGCCCTTGTTCTGCTATGTACTCTTGTTCCTCCGACCAATAACTGCTTCTGCCCCTCACTGCAACTGAATCACTTAGATCTTATCTTCGTCCGAGCACTATCCGTCAGAAGAATTCGATCTCTTGATTCACTGTGTGTGTTCTCCAACTAACCCTCAAGTCTGTGAAAAAATTTGAATGTTACTTATGTAGATATCTACTGTTAGATCTGGTTATCCTTCTCCTACTTAAGCAAGCTATTAATTCTGAAATCTTCATATTAACATCGAAGTAAACACGTAACAGACTTTTACTGATTCAGATCTAAAACAGAAAAGTACATGCACACATAGACAAAGTGACACAAGATTTTCTGGAAAATAGTCCCCGGAAAAACCCAATGCGGGAAAATTGGTCTTTCGACTGCTAGAGTGTTTATCTTATTAAGTAGTTTTCTGAAAACAACAAATCTGGGCACCACACTGGTTAACCCGACATTGAACAGTGCAGATTGGTGACGAAGAAAAGAATCAAGTTTGAAGAAGTTGTATCAAGGTCTTGGAAGCATATCTAGGTCAAATGTCTGAGTCTTGGTCATGGTACTTGTCATTTGAAGATCTATAAGAAGAATTCTTTGCGGGTTTTCCTCTCCAAGAGGGAGAGGTTTTGCCCTAGCTCTAGGAGCCTAAGTTTGTGTCTTATTTATTTTCATAATTGACTTGATGAAAGACTAAACAAGATAACGAAAAAAAGACATAAACAAGCACAAAAGTAATTATCAAGAAGAGAATTTCTATTAAACACCATCCCTCCAAATTCTCAACAGATTTTACCCATTGGTATTCCTATCTCTCCACATTTTTTGGAGAGGCTTGGTGGCTTGATATTTGACCTTTTTCACTTGCATACACATTATTTAATTGAAGAATTAACACAATCATGCATTACACTCATTTTGCATGCACTTTAATATAATTTGCTACAGGTTTCTAGTCTTTTTACTTTCATAGCAAGTTCAAACTTTTGCATGCATGCACTTTTAACTTGAATCTAATTTGTCATAAATTTTATTCCAAGACCACTTATGCTTCACCTTTAATTACATCTTACATGCAATAAGTATTTGGACAAATTTTCTCCATAAAATAACATTCTACTTCTTGACATGCAACTACATCTCGAGTTTGAAAGTTAATTTTCATTGTTTGATTAATTTACTTACATGCCACAAAGCAATCACTAAAATTTTACCTCCAACATAAGTTGGTTGAATAGACATTTTAGGGACCCTCTACTCCTCTACTGACTCCTCATTGTGGGATCCATATCTTTGGGCAAGGGTGTTTGGGCGAGGGTGAGGTCTGAGGATTAAAGAGTTGAATTGTAACTTTGCTTTAGAACTAATTAATAAAATAAACCAGGAGCATTTTTCATCACATTTAGTTTACTTGCAAGTTTTTGAATTTTGCCTTCTTGATAGTTTAAAGTCTCACATGCAATATATTTCCCATTTTCAAGAAACATTTCCTTTCATGCAAGTATTGTAATCTCTTTTGCAACAAGGTTAGCTTGATTTTCTTGTACTTAGACATTATCTACTTTAGCAAGCTCCATTTCATGTTTAACGTTCATCATGTTCATGGATGGTTGATGAATCTCATTTCTTTTCAAGTACTCTTATTTCTGTTGCAAGGCTAAATGCATGTTGGTTTACCTTTCAAGTCTTTCTATTATTCAGTTTAAATCTGTATTTGTAGGCTGCTGATGTATTTACTTCGATGTTAATGCTGAATATTTCACTTTAATAACTTAATGTAAGTAGGAGAAGTAAATTTGAAAATTTACAGTAGGGCTTTTGTTTGAGATATTCAGAAATTTTCACATGGTATCAAAACAATTCCAGATCTAGCCTGGATCTCTAGCAAGAAGACTGAAGAATCTTTGCCGCAGAAAGCAGTGGAGAAAGGAGCAACAACGACAGAAAAATGGACCAGAGAGGGCAACGCAGCAGTAGAAGGAAGCAGAGACAAGCAGAGGCAAGGGTGACGCAGTCTCAACGCAGATCCACGTAGGCCCATGCACTTACTGCGCAAGGTAGCGCAGAAGCTGCACTGAGACTGTCTGCTCACGTAGAGGCCAGCCAGGGTGACGCAATCCTAAAGCTTATTGCTAATTCAGAGTGTCGGAAGACGAGCCGCAAACCTTCAGTAGTTGCTGGTGGGGTTAAAATTCTGTCAGTGCAGAATTTAACCTAAGCTAAGTTGACAAAGAGCGGGAAGAGAACATCTTCTCAAAAAATTTCCTGCCAAAGAAGTCTAAAGATCGCTCAGAGGATCGAAGAGCGCTGATTCATTTTGTTTGGCCGACTTCCAAGAGAGGGAGTTAGTTGTCAAAGGGAGCAGAGGGTGCTTGTTTCGCCAAGGACCTTAGATCCAAGTCTCTAACATAGAGAGGAGGATTTGTTCCGACATATTTTCTAAGCAGATGGCACCTCATGGGCTATGTGATCATGATAGGTTGGACAGCCTATCAAACTTTTCAATCTGGAAGGCCAGAATCCTGGCAATCATGGAGGCATACGGCTTGAGGGAGAATGCAAAGAAAGTCTTAGCCACGCCGACCGATGCTCTTCTCCTGAAAAATCATGAAGAAGCCGCCGCACACGCCAAGAATTTTATCGTGGACGGGGTCAAAGATCATGTGGTCCCACACAGCCGAGAAGGCAACAGCTCATGAGATCTGGGTGGCTCTAACCACACTATATGAAGGAAGATCCGTCCAGAGGAAGATGTTTCTAGAGAACCAGCTAAGGTTATTCATGATGGGCAAGGTAGAGGAGATCGATCCTTTTCTATGCAAACTACAATCGATCCGAGATCAGCTGACTGGCATGGGAGTCAAGGTGGATGACAATATTATGGTGAGGACTGCTCTCAATGCAGTCACAGAGGACCGGGAAACTTTTGTCAAAATTCTCTTGGGCAGAGCAGACCTTCCCAACTGTGACAACATGTGGGTTGTCCTCCAACAAGAGGAAATCCGCTGGATGACGAAAAGACAGTACAACACTAGTTCAAGTAGAGTGAAGAAGGAAGAAGAGGAAGATGCAGCCTTGGCATCAAAGAGGTAGCAAGGAAGAAAAAAGTGTGATCTGTCGAAGATCAAGTGTTTTCAGTGCGGCGAACTAGGACATTTCGGAAGCAATTGTTCATAGAAGAAAAAGGACAAGCAAGCTTCTAGCTCCAAGGCTGTTGTGGCAGATGATGACTCCGAAGATGACGTAGCCATGAGCGCTTATGAACCACGAAAGTGTGGCGATATGGATCTGTAGAGAAGCTATAGAGTGGGGGCAAGATCCTTGAGTAGCCCAACTCCTGGATCACATACGAGCTACAAGAGCCTTAAGACGATAGCGGGAGATGGTAGCAGGGCAAGTGGAGCAGTGGGTGCAGAGTGTTGACCACTGGAGTGGCACCTGATGATAGTGAGAAGACTACATGCCCAAGGAAGAACCAGAAGACATTTGTAATATTATATATCATCAGATATCACCAGTTCAACAGAGTTTTTGAACTCTACTTCTACTTCGCATCATCTTTCTCTTATACCCAGATTCCACGCCCTACGGGGAATTGTAATAAGTGATGCCAATAATGATGAATTTGAGTCATTATTGAGTCTGTAACAAGCCTAGGATATTGGGACTCGATCATCAAGTGAGTACATCTTGGAGTGTTTTTTTTCACTTGGTTAATTATACCTTCTTTTTAGCGGCGAATAATTTTATAGGTTTTTTCACTCATTGCATTGCCCCAAAGCCAGGGTGACGGCTTGAAGGTTGAACCCCTAACGCATCTTAGTGTCTAGAGTCAATGTATATTACCATACTAAATCACACAAAAAAATTCGTAGAATTTGGTTAGGTCTAGGTAGTGATTTTTTAATTTTTTAGATTTCCCGCAGGTCAAAAATCGCAATAAAAATTGTAATTGGATTGTAATAAGTGTTGTCTAGAGAAGTTATATGGGGTATGAGTAATCAAAATTACACCTCTCACCCTCAAAGTTCTACTATGACACACTTTGAAGGGTTAATAATGAGTTTTGGACGATCAAAACCCACATTTCCTAAGTTTAGTGGAAATTGTGGCATTTAATTAGGCTAGAATTAAATAAAATAGAGAAATAAATTATTCCATGTGACAAAATGACATAGAAATGACTTGGAAATTATTCTAAGACAAAGAGTTGAGTCAACGGACATGTGGAGGATGACTAAACAAATTGCATCATTAATTCATCATTTATTTGTTTAAAATCGAATTTTCCAGAGATGAAGCGGCAGTTACACACAAAGAAAATTGAATTTATTAAAGGCAGTTGAGCATAAAAATAATTTTCTACAGGATCAGTTGACTGAAGACCAAGTGGAGACCTCTTCTCACGAGCTATCTGGAGTGCGACAACACTCAACACTTCACTCAAAGGATTTACGCTATTCCTTGAGCTTAGACTGCACAGTCACTCAGAGGCAACACGCAATTCTCAGGGACCTATGCAGAAGATCACTGGGTCATCTACAAGTACGGTTTCAGTTGGTTCGAGTTTGGAGTGGTGGACTTGGTGTAGCACGGGACTTCGTTTGGCTTATGGATGAGTTCACTGGATCATATGGGAATTCGATTTCCCTTGGTGTGCACAAAGAAATTCGATTTTTCTCTGGATGTCTCAGTTTTCTCCATATGGAACTTGACTTACCTTTACTTGGGATTTGCTCCAAGTTCACTTCTCACATGCATTCGTCCTTGGGAATTGCTCCGGAATCTCTATATAACAAAGTCATGGGCTATTGTATTGTATCATGTTATGAGTTATTAGGATTGAGGAAACTCTGCCATTTTTGCATATCAATAAAATCAAAACTTTGGGGCTATTTAGCGGATGTTCTCTTGGCGTTATGAGGTGATTTCTTTCCATACTATTGCTATTGTGTTTGAATTCATTTACATGTTTGATCAGTATTAGTTTATATTTGCCATCTAGCTTGGATTGATATATGCAAGCTATCTTGCATGCATCATTGATTTAGAGTAGTATTCTAGAAATAAGCTTGCCAAGTCATTTTCAGAGGAATGTTTGGTTTATCTTATTCATTATGATGCTCTAGTCCTTTTGCAAACTGATATTTGTTCGAGTGTGTAGGGAAGATCGATTTGTATTGTGTGCAGGAAATACATTCGGGCGTGCAAGAAGTCTCACACAGACCAACTCACTCCTAGATTCAAAGCAATACAAGACTCAACTATTTTCAACCCCAACTCTTTCATCAAAGGAAGAGCAAGAGGGAGTTTTCTCGTTCTCTAGCTACTTGATCATCTACTTCAAATTTTAAAATCTAAAAATTTCCCTTTGTAGAGCGTTTTAAAGTCATATTTGCTACTTCAAGAGCGTTTTCTAGACTACGCAAGAATGGGGGTTCGCTCCATTACTTGGGCTAGTGTCTTTGTCTATTAATTTGTACTTTAGATCTTGTTTATTTTGATCTAACGTTTGATTTTATTTCGCAGCCCATAAGCTTGAGCGTGAACAACGAGGAGCTTGAGGTAAAGATGGCAAAAAACTATTGATCATCCTTGCATGCAAAGCCTTCCATTACCTCAAAATCGAATTTTAGAAAAGCTATGAGCACCTTTAGGACAGCAGCAACATGATCTTTGTCGTGGGCCTTGGAGCCTTGTAAAATTTATGTTTTGAAGGTTTTCCCCGTGAGATTTTTTTGTCACCTTTGAGGAGGAGATCTAGCTTTTTCCAAGCTCTATCTTCGTAAAAGGACCTCCTTTTGGGCAGCCTTCTTAGATGCTCTTTTTCTCATTTGTAATCGCTAATAAAATAACCTTTTTGTTTGAGGGAGCTTGGGATATTTTTTCCATGGTATCCCCCTTTCTTGGTTGAAGAGGAAGGAACTTCTTGGGTGGATTGACTTATTTTCTTATTTTCATTTCATGCATGTTAAATAATTAACAACTAATGCACTCCATCCATCTCACTAAATTTTGGGTTTAATTAAACTTACATGCATGAGTTCCAAAGGTTAAACTTGAACAAATCTATTTTCATGTGTGAGCAATTCACATGGTTGGCAAGTTTCCATTAAGTTAATGTTTATGCTTCACTATTTAGTCCATGCATGTTATACATTTTGAGGAACCATTGAAGCACTTTTTAACAAGAACTTATTTCATTCCACTTGCCATTTAATGCTACAACACACATAAGTCTATTTTTCTCTCAAAGTTTGGTTCATTATTGTAAGTAAGCGCTATCTCATCTCTTGTGGAACATTGCATGTATCATTTAATTGAGATTAATCAACATCGATCTCATACAAATACTCATTAAAACTTTACCTCCAAATAAGTTGGTTGTATAGACCTCTAGGGACCCTCTACTCCCCTATTGACTCTTCACTGTGAGATCCACATAATTTGGGCGAGGGTGAGGTCTGGGGATTGAGGAGTTGATTTGAAATATTTGTTGTAGAGATAGTTTAACTAAAATTAACCAAGAGCACTCTTCATCACATTTCTTTTTACGTGTCTTTTGATGGTTGTTGATCTCATGCAAGTATTGTGATGCTTACTTTCTATATTTACAAAAATTAATTTCATATTTAGCATCTAATTTTTAATTGTTTCTAACTATGACAAGATATGCTTTAATGTTGTGATTTGGTTATCCCATAATCAATTTTATTTTGCAAATATTTTGTGCTAACACCTTTTGTTTCCATTTCAGGATTATTGTGTTATCATCTCTTTTGAGCATTATTTTTACTTTTGAGCACGTTATTTGTAAAGGCACTGGTTGAATGGTTTGTCATTATTATTTCAAAGATTGCTCGTAAATGCTCATGAATCTTTAAAAAGTAAATTCAATTTCACTCTAATAACTCTCCTAGAAAACTCACATCTTTAACTTAGTTTTTTCTTTAGGGACCACCCCTCATAGATAACCTAGGATATAGCTTAAACAGAGAGAGTCAGGAATAGGTGACAACCCTTTCTTTGAATTCCTTGCCACCAACCACACCTTGTGGGGTTAAAGGCTTTTCTCGCTAACTAGCAGGTAGGTGTAAGCGGCAAGGCGACAACATTTTTGGCGCCATTGTAGGGGACAAGTCTTCTTGTGCCTGGGAAAATGACTAACTTTAAGTTTTGGCATATTTGAATTTTAGATTTAGATTCCTGCTAAAGTGGCGACTCCACTCAATTCTAATTTTGCAAGAGTCTCTACTAGGAGAAATTCAAGTGGTCTAGTTAGCCCCTCTCCTTATCCTGAAAGGGTTTTTAGAGAGAGGTTAAATAGATTTTCTCATAGTAGAGCTCTTGCTAGTGTTGGGCAAGAGGCTATTTCTGACATTCATTTGCTGTTTCAAGAACAAGTTGAGCCTAACAACATGAATGATCTTTTCGCTCCTTGTAACTTTACTAACATAAATGGCTATCCTCACAATATCCCTGACAAGGCTATTGAAAGGTTGCCTTCTTTTCAAGGTAACAATGCCATTAGAGCTGCATCACATGTGAAGAACTTTAATGTCTGCATCTTTAAGTGTTGTAACTTTGCTAACTATGAGGATGTAAAGATGAGGCTTTTTGTTCTCTCTTTAGAAGAGGATGCTCTTGATTGGTTCATTGAGCAACCTGAAAACTCGTATGATTCTTTGCAAACAATTGTGAATGCTTTCATGGGAAAGTATGGAGAGAGAAGAGAGAATAGTTATCTGATCAGTGCCATTAGCACCATAAAGAAGAATGAGAATGAAACCATGGAGGAATTTAACAAAAGATTCAATGAATTGGTTAAAAGCATGCCTACTACCGTTAAACCTCCTGATGAATTTCTCTCATGTTCCTATCTGGATTCTTTTGGTGTTGACATTGCTTATGAGTTAAGGAGGAAGGAACCTACAACTTTGGGTATAGCTCAAATGGAAGCCTTGAAAATGGAGATGGCTAGAAAGCAGTCAAGAAAATCTAAGATTCCTGGTTACACTAAAGGGCCATCAAAAACGAATTATTCCAAAGGCAAGGCCAAGGAAGACACTACACATGATTCTATTGACGAATTAACTCAACTCATCAAGAGCATGGACGCAAATCACACTAAAGAAATGCAAGCCATGCAAAGGTTGGTGGTCATGGAAATATCGCAAGTGCAAAGATTCCAACCTAGGCTAAATAATGGATGGCAAAAAAATAAAGGCCCTCAACAAGATTATAGGCCTCCAAATCCATTGGAATCCACCAACATGGTCGATCAAATTCCCCCTTTTTGTAGGCCATGTATTGAGTTCCATGAAGAATCCACATGCTCATATGTAAATATAATTATGGAAGGTAGCATGTTGGGAGATGAACAGGTAAGAACTAGTCGTCAAATCAATATGTTCTCCATGGAAGATCAAATATACATCATTGAAAGTGATCAAGATATTGACCATAGTCCTAATAATCTTGGGGTTGACAATATGATTGCAAATCTTGACAAAGTCACTAAGATTTTTGGGGAAAAGCCTACATCTAGACAAATTATTGCTATGGCAAAACACAAAGGGATGACTTATCAGAGAAGGGATATTCAAGATCGGAATAATCATAGATATTTTTCTCCTCCTACTTCAAAATTAAATTTTGACTTGGGAAATTGGGTGAATAATGTAAAGGTTTCTATCCCAGTGACATAACTTTTAAAGATACCATCTCAAAGGGCCAAGTTACTAAGTGCAATTGAAGTTACTCAAACGGAAGAAAAGCCTAATAATGAACCAGAAGATGAAGAAATTGAATTGAAAAGTATGGATTGTTATGTGGGGAATGAAGATCATCTGCCATTTTATGTTTCTTTGATAGTGAATGATCGTCTTTTACACAATTGCGTTCTTGATTCAAGGGCTTCATCAAATGTCATGACCAAGAAAGTCATGGAACAACAGAATTTAAGGCTATCTAGGCCCTATCACAACATATGTTCAATGGATTCTAAGAGAATTGAAGTGTGTGGGATAATTAAAGATTTATAGGTTTTCCTAGTTGCATACCCAGACAGAATAATGACTATGGATATTGTTGTGATAGATGTTCCTAATTCATGGGGAATGCTCCTATCAAAAAAATGGGCATCAAATTTAGGTGGTAGTCTTCAAATGGACTTATCATATGCCACCATCACCATGCCAGATAATAACTTTGTCAGACTTGATCGGGAGTTAGAGAAAAGATATCATGTTGAGGATCCAAGGAAACCCAACAATGAGTTTATCTGTAGATCATGCCAGACAGGAAGTGATGTTGTGTTGAGAAATTTTCTTCCCCCTTAACAAGATAGATTCAAAATGAAGAGATTAGGCATAGCTCAAAAAGTTGGGGTACTTCAAATATTTCATCAGAGCATTTACAAGACAGAGTTGAAGCATTGACAGTGATTGCATCATCATCGCCATCACAACTAACCAAGAAGAAAAGAAAAAAACTAAAAAAGAAAAAGGATATAAAAAATGAACCACCAGTTTTGATTAGGATCAAGCCTCAACGCGTCAAAAGTCGAAAAAGGAAAAGTAAGAGGTTTGGTATATTTGATGGCCACAAACAGGTTAACATTGGGGCAAGTCATAGTCCCAAGATAGTCAGAATTGGACAAGACACATCAGAGAAAGAGCCTATGGATTTGCTTGTGAGTAGGCAGGTTCTCAAGGAGGATTTCACCAAAGACATTTGATGCCATGCGGCATCCTGTGTATCATATTCCTAATGCTATCCCTTGTAAATTTTGTTTAAGTAGTTTTAATTCATGAATAAATTGTTATTTATGTTTCCTAGAATAAATTTCCATTTATGTACTTGATTTTATTCGATGATGTTTTGAATGGATACTAGTAATATATATCTTTGGTTGGTGGATGCAAATTCCAGGACCTTGCACACTATCACTTCATATCTACCATGCATCCCCATATGGATCCAAATGTTGACCACTAGAGTGGCACTTGATGATAATGAGAAGACTCCATGCCCAAGGATGAACCATAAGACATTTGTACCATCATATATCATCAGATATCATCAGTTCAACAGAGTTTTTGAACTCTACTTCTATTTCTCATCATCTTTCTCTTGTACCCAGATTCCATGCCCTACAGGGAATTATAATAAGTGATGCTAGAAATGATGAATTTGAGTCAGTATTGAGTTTGTAATAGGCCTAGGATGTTGGGACTCGGTCAACAAGTGAGTACACCTTGAAGTGTTTTTTTTACTTGGTTAATTATTCCTTCTTTTTAGCGACGAATAATTTTCTAGGTTTTTTCACTCATTGCATTGCCCCAAACCAGAGGTGACGGCTTGAAGGTTGAGCCCCTAATGCATCTTAGTGTCTAGAGTCAATGTATGTTACCATACTAGATCACACAAAAAAATTCGTGGAATTTGGTTAGGTCTAGGTAGCAATTTTTTAATTTTTTAGATTTCCCACAGGTCAAAAATTGCAATAAAATTTGTAATTGGATTGTAATAAGTGTTGTCTAGATTAATTGTATGGAATATAAGTAATCAAAATTACACCTCTCACCCTCAACTTTCTACCATGACACACTTTGAGGGGTTAATAATGAGTTTTGGACCCTCAAAACCCACATTTCCTAAGTTTAGTAGAAATTGTGACACTTAATTAGGCTAGAATTAAATAAATAGAGAGAAATGAATTATTCCATGTGACAAAATGACGTGGAAATGACTTTGAAACTATTCTAAGTCAAAGAGTTGAGTCAACGGACATGTGGAGGATGACTAAGCACACTGCATCATTAATTCATCATTTATTTATTTAAAATCAAATTTTCCAGAGATGAAGCGACAGTTACACACAAAGAAAATCAAATTTATTAAAGGAAGTTGAGCATAAAATGAATATTCTACAGGATCAGTTGACTAAAGAGCAAGTGGGGACCTCTTCTCACAAGCTATTTGGAATGCGACAACACTCAACACTTCACTCAGAGGATTTATGTTATTCCTTGAGCTTAGACTGCCCAATCACTCAAAGGCAACACGCAGTTCTCGGGGACGCAAAAAATCACTAGGGTCATCTACAGGTATGGTTTCAGTTGGTTCGAGTTTGCAGTGGTGGACTTGGTGTAGCACGGGACTTCGTTCACCTTATGGATGATTTCACTGGATCATATGGGAATTCGATTCCCCTTGGTGTGCATAAAGAAATTCGATTTTGCTCTGTGTGTCTCAGTGTTCTCCATATGGAACTTGGCTTACCTTTACTTGGGATTTGCTCCAAGTTCACTTCTCACATGCATTTGTCCTTGGGAATTGCTCTTGAATTTCTAAATAACAAAGTCGTGGGTTATTGTATTGTATGATGTTATGAGCTATTGGGCTTGAGGAAACTCTGTCATTTTTGCATATCAATAAAATCTAGACTTTGGGGCTATATAGCGGATGTTCTCTTGACGTTACGAGGTGATTTCTTTCCATACTATTGCTATTGTGTTTGAATTCGTTTACATGTTTGAATAGTATTAGTTTATATTTGCCATCTAGCTTGGATTGATAAATGCAAGCTATCTTGCATCCATCATTGATTTAGAGTAGTATTCTAGAAATAAGCTTGCCAAATCATTTTCGGAGGAATGTTTGGTTTATATTATTCATTATGATGCTCTAGTCCTTTTGCAAACTGATATTTGTTCAAGTGTGTAGGGAAGATCTATTTGTATTGTGTGCAGGGAATCCATTCGGGCATGGAAGAAGTCTCACATAGACCAACTCACTCCTAGATTCAAAGCGATCTAAGACTCAGTTATTTTCATCCCCAAGTCTTTCACCAAAGGAAGACCAAGAGAGAGTTTTCTCGTTGTCTAGCTACTTGATCATCTACAAATTTTAAAATCTAAAAAGTTTCCCTTTGTAGAGCGTTTTAAAGTCATAATTGCTACTTCAAGAGTGTTTTATAGACTAGTCAAAAATGGGGGTTCGCTCTCATTTATTGGGCTAGTGTATTTGTATATTAATTTGTACTTTAGATCTTGTTTATTTTGATCTAATGTTTGATTTTCTTTCGCAACCCATAAGCTTGAGCATGTACAACAAGGAGCTTGAGGAAAAGACGACAAAAAACTATTGATCATCCCTACATGCAAAGCCTTCCATTACTTCAAAATCGAATTTTACGAAAGCCGTGAGCACCTTTAGGACAGCAGAAACATGATCTGTGTCGTGGGCCTTGGAGCCTTGTAAAATTTATGTTTTGAAGGTTTTCCCCATGAGTTTTTGCTGTCATATTTGAGGAGGAGATCTAGCTTTTTCCAAGCTCTATCTTCGTAAAAGGACCTCCTTTTGGGCAGCCTTCTTAGAGGCTCTTTTTCTCATTTGTAATCGCTAATAAAATAACCTTTTTGTTTGAGGGAGCTTGGGATATTTTTCCCATGGTATCCCCCTTCCTCGGTCGAAGAGGAAGGAACTTCTTGGGTGGATTGACTCATTTTCTAATTTTCATTACATGCATGTTAAATAATTAACAACTAATGCACTCTACATCCATCTCACTAAATTTTGTGTTTAATTAAACTTACATGCATGAGCTCCAAAGACTACAAACTTGAGCAAATCTTTTTTCATGTGTGAGCAATTCACATGGTTGGAAAGTTTCCATCAAGTTAGCGGTTCTACTACACTATTTAGTCCATGCATGTTATACATTTTGAAGAACCATTGAAGCACTTTTTAATGAGAACTTATTTCATTCCACTTGTCATTTAATGCTACAACACACGTGAGTCTATTTTTCTCTCAAAGTTTGGTTCATTATTGCAAGTAAGCGCTATCTCATATCTTGTGGAACATTGCATGTATCATTTAATTGAGATTAATCAACATCGATCTCATACAAACACTCATTAAAACTTTACCTCCAACATAAGATGGTTGTATAGACCTCTAGGGACCCTCTACTCGCCTATTGACTCCTCACTGTGAGATCCACATAATTTGGGCAAGGGTGTGATCTAGGGATTGAAGATTTGATTTGAAATAATTGTTGTAGAAATAGTTTAACTAAAATTAACCAAGAGCACACTTCATCACATTTCTTTTTACGTGTCTTTTGACGACTGTTAATCTCATGCAAGTATTGTGATGCTTACTTTCTATATTCGCAAAGATTAATTTCATATTTAGCATTTAATTTTTAGTTGTTTCTAACTATGACAAGATATGCTTTAATGTTGTGATTTGGTTATCCAATAATTAATTTTATTTTGCAAATATCTTGTGCTAACACCTCTTGTTTACATTTCAGGATTATTGTGTTCTCATCTCTTTTAGCATTATTTTTACTTTTGAGCATGTTATTTGTAAAGGCACTAGTTGAATGGTTTGTCATTATTATTTCAAAGATTGCTCATAATTGCTCATGAATCTTTAAAAAGTAAATTCAGTTTCACTCTAACAGCTCTCCAAGAAAACTCACATCTTTAACTTAGTTTTTCTTTAGGAACCACCCCCCATAGCTAACCTAGGAGATAGCTTAAATGGAGAGAGTTAGGAATAGTGACAGCCCCTTCTTTGAATTCCTTGCCACCAACCACACCTTATGGGGTTAAAGGCTTTTCTCACTAACTAGTAGGTAGGTGTAGGCGGCAAGGCGACAACACAGAGAATCACAAATGGAGTAGAGGCAGAGCTAGATGCTGAGAGGGAGCAGCGTACTGCAGATGCAGCAGTAGCATAGCAGCAACAGCGCAGAGGGGCTGATGTGACTTCAGCAGTGCAGAGCAGGATTTCTTACACAGTGCAAAGTTGCAGCAGCGCAGAGGCTTCAAGAGGACAGTGCAGCACAGCAGCAGTATAGCGGACTTCAACGCAGAGGAGATATGCTTATGCAGTGCAGAGTTGCAACAGCCTCCAGATGTCAGCACGGAGTAGCAGCCTATGGAGCTTCAGTGATGAGATGCAGCCCAACTGACTTGTCTGTCAAATATTGGGCAAGAGTATTTCAGTTGCTTACTCTCAGCAATTGAGTTACAGTGTAACAGTTGGCAGCACAATGCAGCAAATTGAGAGGGAGTTGCAATACAGATGTGGTAGTGGCGATGGCAGCGTCATAGGCAGCAGTGCGGGAAAGCAGCAGCAGCACAGTGATGAATAGCAACAAGCCAAGCATCAGCGCAGAGAAAAATCAGTGTAGAACTTCGAGGTGAATTATTGTTGCTAGAGCACATTGCTCGCTAAGAGGGAGTGTTGAGATTTTAAGGTGTTGAGGTTGCATCGGATGTGCTCTAGCTCCCAAACTTTGTGGAGGGACTAGAGTACATGAGATCTCCAAGACACAGAAAGTGATTTAATAAATTCCATCATGTTTAAAAGATATTTAATTAATTAATCTTTTTAATTAAGGACCCTAAGTCTAACTTAGGAAAATTAAAATATTAATGTTAATTAAATTAAACATGTGATGAAAATGACTTAAGTCACACGAATCAAGCTTTATTTTAATCTTAGTCGTCGATTCAAGATTAGATCACGGTCGTTGGTTTCCCAATGAAAAAAGTATAAAGGAAAGGCATGGTGTCAGTTGGAGAACACACACAGTGGCAGAGCACTGAGACTAAGCTGAAATTCTAGGCTGTGGTTTACTAATAATTTCAAAAGTGTTTCAGCTGTAGCGAGGAGCAGTATTGGCGAGAGGGATGGTTTGATCCCAGGCCAAGAGTACAACCGAGGCAGAGAGGCAGCTAGGAGCTACGCAGTCTAGCAGAGGCCACGCAGAGGCAATGCAGAGGCAGCAAGGGCCACGCAGGGTTGACGAAGGGCCTGCCAGGGCAGCGCAGGGTCAGTGTAACCCAGTCTGGGGTGACACAAGCCCTTCCTAACCAGCGCAGGCACTGACGCAAGCCATTCAAGCTGACGTAGAGGGCTTCAAAGCAGTACTGGGGTTTTCGGTGGGACAAAAAGGGCTCAAGTTCATAATTCCCCGCTGAGGGTTGAATCAGCCATATTTTTTGTCTCCGGAGATAGAGGTATTGCTTGTCGTGTTATTTCTCTATCGGGTTAACCAGTTTGGTGCCCAGATTTGTTGTACTCAAACTCTGCATAATAATAAAAACCCTCCTGCAGCTAGAAGACTAGTTTTCCCGCATTGGGTTTTTCCGGGGACAGTCGTCCAAAAAATCATTGTGTGTCGCTTTGTAATTGTGCATGTTATTCAATTTAGATCTATATGTGTAGGTTGTTGATGTATTTACTTCGATGTTAATGCTGAATATTTCACATTACTAACTTAATGTAAGTAGGAGAAGTAAATCTGAAAATTAACAGTAGGGTTTCTATTTGAGATATTCAGAAATTTTCACAGTCTTTGCCCAATTTACTTTGGACGAAGACCAGCCAATCCTCAGAGACACTGTTGAGAGCTAATAGCACTAGTTTTGAAGGTTGAGGCGTTGCACCAACAACTGCTAGCTGGTCTCGAACCTCCTGAATCCTGGTAAGGTAGGGGTCTATGCCTTCCCATTTTTGCATCCGGATGAGCCTAAGCTTCTCCTCTAGGTACATCTTCCGCTGCTCAGAGGTACCCTGATATAGCGTGGCAAGAGCAGCCCACATCTGCTTGGCAGTATCTTCGCCAACTATATGCGATTACATGATCCCTGACTCCATTTAGAATCAACCGCTTCGTCGGTGCCATCTCCTTTCTTTACTCTTTCAATTGATCTGCATCTTGAGGAACTGCCACTACATTATCAATGTAGGCCTTCAGGCCAAATTCATCTAGAAGGAAGGACATCCTTGCCTTCCAGATGACGTAGTTGGAAGCTCCATCCAATTTTTCCTGATCACGAAGCCCTGCAGTGGCCATCTCAACGAACTATCGAAAATTCCCTCTTTCTTTCTGCTTAGTTGTTGCTCTGCTATTCGCACTCCCTTCTGGAGTGAAGATCTACTCACAACTACTTCCAATTTGCAAGGAAAATTGAACTTCTTGAGACTAAAGTTCCCCGAGGAAAATGTTCCCTTTGCATGTGCTCTTCTCTCTTCCACCCCAACGTTGGTTCTGCACTAACAATCTGCTGCAAAACCCTTTTCGTCCAGCTAGAGATCTGCCCAACAAAAAAATCTGGGTTGCTCCCTCTGCCTCTAGAATCACTCGATCTGGAGAGATCGAATTTTTTTGCCCCTTACTTAGAAAAAATCAAACCCCCACAAGTAACTCGGCCCCCTGGAAGAATGACTGCGAAGTCCTTGGGAATTTCGGCCTGCTGCCCTCACTGAGTAGCGAAATTCCTTTGTTTCGCCTTTGAGCTCTCCAACAAATCAACTTGGATCTAATACCATGTGAAAATTCCAACACCAAAATCCTATTACAGAAACTGGAAATTATTCTCCTAATCGTTAATTTAATTTAACAATTTATTTGTTGTTTGCTACGGCAAATACTGAATAAGTCACATTGCAACCTACACAAATAAAACTGCGGAAGAAATAAAACTCTAGAAGCTGAGAAATTCTAGCACACACATAAAATTAACACAATTGTTTTTGGACAAAAGTCCCCGGAAAAACCCAATGCAGAAAAATCGGTGCAGTCGCTAAGGGTTTTATTATTATGCAACAGTGAGAAATTCTGAGTACAAATGGATGTCGAAAATCTTGCAATCCTATAGAGAAAACTACTGGAAAAATCTAGTGAGGAATTTTCCTCACCCCACAGGCAAACCCTTGGCACAACCTGCCTTCAGAAACTCGGTCCTCTGACCCTCTGTGTCAGCCTCTGCGCAACCTATTTGATGTCAAGCCTCTGACTAGTCTCTGATGAAGTCATTTTGCCCTATGCTGTTTGGGAAGATGTTTCTCCAGTACTCTGGGACTCCTTTTTGGCCTCTGGAACTGAAGACGTCTTTCCCTCTCAGCAAATCGAAATTGCCTCTAGCATTTGCTGCCCTATCCCTACATTAGCTTCTTTGTGGCTCTTCTGCCTCCCAAAAAATGCACTCGCTGGATCTAGAATCACTTCCTCCAGCCTCACTATCTCTGCCCCTCTCTCAATGCTTCGATCTTTGGCTCTCTCCGACAACTGACTGCTACTACTCTGGAAATCGATCTGTCAAGAAATCGAATTGCTCAAGTGATTTCTCCATCACCACATCGACCTCCTCTTATAATCCTTTGTTGGAGCACTAATGACCAAGATTAAAACATAATCGATGGCTAGGATCATCTCTGGATCAATCCGTGTGAGTTTCTAGACTATTCTCGCCTTGAATTAATTAATTTGATTAATTAACGTGTTTTGCTAAGTTTAGACTTAGGAAACATTAAAAAATTGGTTAATAATCTAATTAAGTCACTTCTAGGTGGAATTTCCCGAAACGATTTATGGGTTCTGGAGATCTCATGTATTCTAGCCTCTCCACAAAATTTCGTGGCTAGAACACATCCAATGCTAGAAAACTAATATTTTACAGTCAATATTCCCAGGACAACAAACAATTTAACAAAGGAACCCCTCTAACCAAGGATCTAAACAAAGGTATAGTCATATATTTGGTTAGTATATTATTTGTATACTCGGATGATCCATTTCCATGTCATATATCTTACATTCGATTGCTATATATTTTCAATTATTTAATATTTTACACAGTAAACCAATATAACAACAATAATTGACCCCTCTACTTCACTCGAGACCCCATAGAAAGACACTAATCATTCATGATTGGATGCCTTGAAAGGGAATTCTCCCATAGCCTTTTAGGAGAGAATTGGGCTTAAAGAGTATAGTTTTGGACTGAAACGACAATGGGCCCTCATCTTGTGTGTGCCAATCAATAGTAGGTTGCAAATACCTTGGAAACCCTACTAATCTGATAGATAACAAGACATTCACACCATTTCTTAGCATAATTATTTTGAATAAATTTATTTCAATTTTGTAATTTTGAATAACATGGAGAAATTTATAACCCACTGATATAACTTTGATTGGAAACTTTCAAGCAAAAGGTTAAGTTACCAGGATATGTTTACAGAAATGAGGAATTTTATATGGATATGTCAAATTTTTAGAAAGTCTAGGATACAATATGCATGTATAACAAGTAAAATAAAATACATAGTATATTAGTATGTATGTGTTGAATTTGTAACTATGATCGGTCCACATAAGGTATATTTGACCACTTGATGTACTTGTAACGATTATTGTAAAGCATATTTTAAATGTTAGAGTCAAAAGAAAATTTATTTTAAGTCAAAGTCCCATTGCGACTTTTAAAAGAAGAAAATTTGAATTTTTGAATTGTAATTTTTGGCTCCAAAAGTTGTGAAGTCGGCCTCCCTCCAAGTCAAGTCAGCCCAGGGAAACAACACACACCTTCAACCCATCAGATAACTATATAAAGGAAACTCGACCCCATTTCTTCACCACCAATTCGCATCTCTCTCAAGCAAGTTTCTAGGCAAGCAAGCGAAGGACGAGAAGGACTAAGAGGATGAAAAAGAAAGACTAAATCATCTATTCTATCCCTCTCTTCTAGCTCGCATGTGTGGATAATCTCTCTCTACAATTCACATATTTCTAAGTAGTTCTATTGCAAGGTCTATTGTTATGGGCAATTGCAGGAGCCGAAATTTTGGGTGACTGGCCACTGCAAGAGGGACAAAATTGTTGGGTTAAATCAGGCAGAACAAATTTCTAGATCAGATTGGGAGGCTTGGCTTGGAGGGGTTGACCAGGTTTGACGATAGGTCTAGGTGTCTCCTATTGAACAAAAGAATTTCTCTATTGAAAAGGTTGTTGGGTTTTTCCCCATTGGTGGGTTTTCTCAAGCTAAATCTTGTCTTCTCTTTATGCATTGTGATATCTATGTTCTACTATTCTTACATGGTTGAATTTCTGAAGTATAATTGTTGAATGATTTATTGGAATAATCTAAAAGAAGATCTACCTCAAAAGTAAATATCAGTATTTCAAAAATATTGTGCTAGACTATATTGCACTTAGAAACTCAACAATATGTGTGTGTATAAGTATATAATCATGTTAATCAAATTCCATGGAGAAGCATACATAGTTGTCAAGATCAGTGTTTTCAAAATTAGACCGACTTGACTAAGACTGTCAACTTGGCCACGTTGACCATTGCCCGTATTGAATCAACCATTGAATCGATTCAGAAGGCCAAGTTGGTACCGAACCAACCAATTCAAACATGGACTTTTCTAGTTAGGTATTATTGCCACAAAATCAAGAAGGCCTTGGAGAGGGGTACCCTACAAGGCTATTACTAGACCAAGAGACAACAATGGGGTAGTGGCCTACTGTCACCATAGCCAAAACTCCCTGTTCTTTATGGACTTTCACCAATGGGAGGAGTCCCGATATGAGGTCACCTATTATGGATGTTCTAAGTACAACAGTATAGAGTGACCAATACGCTTATAAGGGAAAATATCAACTCAAGTTCAAGGTTCCAGTTACCAAATCGAGGAAAATCACTTTTCCAAGAGAGGCTGAATTTATGAGGCACAAGACCTAGGGCTTTTTTAGTGGGTTAAGAGTTGGGATTGCCAAAGGTCAAGGCAAAGAGAAAGGATTTCCAACAATGATTTTCAACAAGACAAAGGCACATGACCCTCAAATAAACCCCTAGGTTGAAGCAACACCAAACTAGGGTTTACTTAGGGCAAACAACTAGGGCAACAAAGTTAATGGATAAAATTGAAGTGAATGCATACCAAGAGGGTTGATTTTGAGGCAACCAACTATACCCTTGGAATTTAGAATCTCTAATCCCAAAAATCCGTCTTCCATAGAAATTCACACCAAGCCCTAGCTTGGATGCTTGGCTTGAAGGGGTCGAATTACGTTAAGAGAAAAAAGAGAAAAGTTTTCAGATGAAAGATGGATTTATCACCAACAAGTGAGGCCAATGCCTTGTTCCTTAGGAGTGTGGAGTCTATGAGTTGATTGGATAGCTAAAGGTTGTTGAGGAAGGATAGATGATGCCCTAGAACCAAATACCCAAGCGATTACCTATGTAATGGATCAAGGATTTTAATGGGAGATCTAATCAAAGTTCAACAATACGATTGTCATTCACATGTTACTCTTCAGTAATGTATGTAATAATGAGATCTAGATTCCATCAAATAAATTATCAATAATTTAGGGCACAATAGAAAATCCTAGATTCAAAACATTCCATACATGAGCCATAAAGAAAAGAATTATCTAATAAAATGCTCACTTACAACATAACATGCATAAAAATCCATTCATTGATCCAAGACAATAGCTCCAAAGACAAGTGAGTAGCTCCAAATGTCAAAATGGATTCATAGATCCAATAATCTCCACAAGATAAGAAGGCTGAAATTCAAAAGAGGCTATTCCAATTGTGTGTGATGATGAGATACAAATTGACTCCTTTCCTCTATGTATATGAGGAGGACTAATGTCTCTTTAAGCCTAAAAGCCCCTAAAACAATAAGAAATGTCACAATGATGAGTTAGGTCACAAGATGGCCTACTAGCTTAGACAAAAACATAATAATTTTCTCATACGTGTGAGCTGTAGAGAAATAATTGTTGACATCATCCATGCATGAGACTCTCCAAGGCATGTGTTGAGAGCTCAAGGTGCCATGACTAGTGTAGAATCCCTCTAAAATCATGATGTGAAGGTTAGCCTTCAGAATTCTATCAAAATCTCTCTGCGAACCCCAAATTTCATCTTTGGGATCAAAATGTGGTCTCCTGGGTCTCCAATAGGAAAAAGTGCCCATCTTTGCTCCAATGTTGAGGGCTTTCCAAGTGCTACAAGCCCTCCCATGTCTCAGAAAGTGAGATGATCCTCATCTGGGCTCTGGATCAGCTGTCGTATCTTTAAAGTGCTAAGGCCGGCCATGGTTATGTTGAGTCCAGTGTATGACATCTCGAAGAATCATCAAATAGTGTGCAAAGTGGCAGAACGTCTTGGGTGCAGGAGGTGTCTAGGGGTGCAAATGTCATGCTATTACTACTCAAAGACCCAAGGCTCTCAATGCTTCACCTGCCAATATGCTCCTCTGGAGGGTTGGGCCCTAGTTAAGTTTCCCAAGTCATAGTTGTGGAACCACCTAATGATCAAATCATAAAGTTTAGCATGCAACAAATCATTAGGGACAATAATCATTTTTGCATCTAAGTGGACCAAGATTGAATGTAAAGGGCTATTTGAAAGTTCAAGCAAAGATTCCCTTCCAAATTTTGGGCTTCGAACTCGCAATGGTGTTACCTCCCTAGGTAGGAGTGGCAAAAGGACAACCCTATTAGGTGTTTCCAGCCCCCGAGGGGAAGTGACATTTCCTCAGTCCACCCTTTAATCAATAGGTTTTATGTGAACAATGATAATAACAAAGGGGAGAAGACTTCATGGACAAGTGCCATGGTAAAAGGGACTAGCATGGTGAGGTTCCACATCCAAAGTGTATAAATTTGAGGAGGGAAAAATCGTGGATGCATGAGTTTCCAACCCATCCTTTGTTTTTTCTTTTCACCCCTCTTGTGCACATTTTAATTTTACTTGATTTTTCTTTGTATTACTACTCGTAGCTCAAAGGGTTAGAGTTTCCTTTGTATGATGTATAGCAGTTGTATTACCCCTCAATGATGAGGCAATTCATTTCCCATCGGGGTGGGGACATGCAAGGGTTCATTTCATGATGTAAGGAGCAATATGGTGCTTAGGAATCAGGTGATGGCCATAATGGGTGAGGTAAAGCTCATGATAGGCTTTTGACCACATGTTAATGTGTATGTCTCAACCATCTTTTACATTTTAATATTCTTTCTTTTATTTTTCTTGTGAACAATATATACTTTTTCCTTTTCTTTTAGTTGCATTGTAATATCCCAAATTGGGAACAAACAGTAATACAAAGCAAACAAAGACTAAATCTACAGCAAACAGAAAAATACATCAAAACACCATGAATTGAGCCAAAACTGTTGAGCCATTTTATTAATATTTTTGAATGGGGAAAGGTACAAATGGTTCTTAGAAAGATGGCACCTTGGCCCGCACAAGGCAAGCTGAAATACTCCTCAATCCCTGCTCAGAAACTCTGGTTGCTTGCTTCTCTGCGTGGCTCCTCCTCTACGCTGCCGAGTGTGGAAGATGTTGTTGCTGGCTGGAAATGTACTGCGTACTGGGGATGTTCTACTGCTCGACAAATTCCAGGATTTGGACACCGGACTCTCCACAACAAACCTAGAAAACCCGAGAAAATGCTGACCCCGGAAAATCACCCTCTTGAGCTGGGTACGCAATTATGCTGGGCACACTGTGCTCTGAACTAGTTTGCTGGAAACTGCCCAAAAACTTTGTTATGGAAGGGTCGATCCCCTCCCAAACTCCTGGCTGAAATTGCTGGACTGCGTATCTCTTTGGCTGATTGCGCTGCCCTGGAAGTGACTGCGTATTTCTGGATTGAACCTGTGTGACTCTCCTCCAAAACTAAACTGAACTCCTCTCCTGAGCAGGCACTCGAAGTCCCCCGAGGATAAGGTTGAGATTTCTGCTCAGAAATCTCTGTGCTAAATAGCACTTGCAGACTCGGCTAAACAGCTCAAGCGTGCTTCTGCTTTACCAGAAAGAAAGTTAGTTGATGACTATATGAATGAGGAATGAGTTGCTCCATCCTCTTTTACCTAGTTGAGCCCCCAACGTTCCCTTGGGCCCCACTAGACTACGTTGCCTCCTCTGCCAGTTGCCACCACATTGCCTCTACGTTGTTGCCTCTCTTGCACTGCCACTAGGCTTATGTCTATTGCGTATAGCTAGCCCCATGGGCCCCACTCCAGCTCTAATGCTTGCCTTAGTGACCTTAGGAAAGTGATTTAATCTCTGATTTATTTGTGGGTCACCTTTACCCACTTTATTTTCCTGCTAACTTTATAAAAAGGCAAAATTGACAAAAATTAATATTCCAATTAGCTAACTACTAATTCGGAATATTACAGTCATCCCCGCCAAAACATTGCTTGTCCTCAAGCAACTGCAAAGATGGATGCTGCAGGATTTTCTCCCCCTCCCAAGTGGAATCCTCATCTGGAAGGTTTCTCCATCTGATCAAATATTCCTTCACGGTCCTGCCCCTCAACTGTCTCTCCCAGGTGTCCAAGATGGCCTCCGGCTGTAGCACCAAATGCCCCTCATCATTAGTGGGCGGGAGCTCCATAGTAGCTGTCAACTGCTGTCCCAAAGCCTTTTTCAGGCATGAGACGTGAAAAATGTTGTGGATCCTGCTCCCGGCTGGCAGCTCCAGCTCATATGCTACCTCCCCAACACGCCTGATCACCCTATATGGTCCGTAAAAGCGGGGCTTGAGCTTCTCAGCTCACTAATGCTTCAGCATGGACTGCTTGTACAGCTGAAGACGGAGGTAAACCAGATCGTCTACTTCAAACTGCCTCTCCACACGGCCTCTGTCTGCTTAAAGTTTCTGCTAGTTTTGTGTCGTAGCTATGTTATCCTTGAGAGCCCGGAGTATGTCTTGGCTCTCTTGGATCCAGTATTTGGCCCTAGGGGCCTTGCTAGCTCCAAACATCACATCAACAAAATTTATAGCGTTATAACCATACAAAGCGTAAAATGGAGACATACCAATCGACATGTGGAATGTCGTGTTGTAGCAGTACTCCCCCAAGTGAAGCTAGCGCAGCCAAGCCTTTTGTTGCCTCGTGACATAGTTTCTCAAGTAGCCCTCCAGCCACTTGTTCACCATCTCAGTCTGTTCATCCATCTGTGGGTGATAACTGGTGCAAGGTGTCCACTATGTACCCACTAAACGAAATAATTCCTTCCAAAAGACACCCATGAACCAGTTGTCTCTGTCACTGACTATGGTCTTTAGAAAAATAACTCAACCACCTGTGACACAGTGTACCGGGCTAAGATGGCAAAGAAATGAGCATACTTCGTCAATCGATCAACAACTACGAAGATGCAATCCTTGCCCTACACCGTGGGCAATCTAGTGATGAAATCCATGGAGATGCTTTCCCATTTCCCCTCCAGAATGGGAAGCGGCTGTAGCAAACTTGCAAGATGGTTCTGCTCTCCCTTTTTCCTCTGACAAACCACGCACTCCCAGACATGACGGAGTACGTCTTCCTTGAGGCCCTTCCATGAGAACCTCTCCCTGATGGCCCTGTATGTTTTAGTGAACCCCTGATGTTCTAAAAGTGGTGAATCATGGGCTGCATGCAAAATCTTCACCCTGAGTTGGGAGTTGCCTGTCAAGAAGATCCGATCTCGATAATAGATGACCTCATCCATCACCCGGTACCGGTCATATGTCACCTGCCCATCTAATACCTCACATGCAAAATGGTCCTTAGAGTACTCTACCAAAAGCTGAGCCCTCCAATCTACATCAAGACTCATCAAGGACAGCATTGTCGATCTCCGTGATAAAGCATCGGCCACCACGTTGTTCTTCCCCTTGACATACTCAATGTGAAAATCATAGACTTGGATCTTGCTGACCCATTTCTGTTGTCTCTCTTGCAACTGCTTTTGCTCAAGGAAGAATCGAAGACTGTTGTGGTCAGTCCTCACCCGAAACCTGTTCCGCACCAGGTACTGCCGAAACTTGCCAACGCATGCATGATGGCCAGCATCTCCTTGTCATATATGGGGTATAATCTCTCATGTGGCAGCAGCTTCAGACTCTCGAAAGCTATAGGATGACCCCCTAGCATCAATATTACGCCCACCCCTTCTCCTGAAGCATCACACTCTAGCACAAAGGGCTACGTGAAGTCGGGCAATGCCAACACTGGGCAACTACTCATCACCTCCTTGAGCCTGTCAAAGGCTCTCTGCGTTGTCCAGCTGAAAGCCCCCTTCTTGTTGAGATCTGTGAGGGTTGTTGCAAGTTGTGAAAATCCTTTGATGAACTTCTGGTAGTAGGTGCAAATGCCTACAAACCCCTGAAGTTTAGTCACGTTCTTTGGCTCCGACCTATCCCGGATGACCCAGATCTTCTCCTCATGGACTCTTACTCCGTCCACTCCGATAATATGCCCCAAATAGAGCATCTCTGTAAGTCCAAACTCACACTTGGACAACTTGACATAGAAATGTTGCTCCTCCAAGATACGCAATACAACCTCAATGTGCTACAACTTTTTTTTCCCACATGCAGCTGTAGATGAGAATGCCATCGAAAAATACCAGCATGAACTTTCTCAACTGACCACGAAAGATGTAGTTCATACAAGACTGAAAGGTGGCTGGAGAGTTGGTCAGCCCAAAGGGCATCACCAAAAACTCGAAATGGTCGTACTGGTAGCGAAACGCAGTCTTGCGGACATCCTAGTCCCTCACCTTGATCTGATGGTACCTCGACCTAAGATCGATCTTGGAGAAGAACTTCGCTCCCCTCAACTCATCCATCAGCTCATCAATCCTGGGGATGGGGTAGCGGTTCTTCATGGTCTTCTAGTTTAGCGCCCTGTAATCTATGCACATCTGCACAGTGTCGTCCTTTTTCTTCACCAGAACCACTAAAGAAGCAAAGGGGATAGTGTTGGGCCTAATGTGTCCCAATGCCAAGAGCTCATGTATGGCTCTCTCAATCTCATCCCTATAGGCTTTGGGGTGCCAGTAGGGAGTGGTAATCACTGCCTGGATGCCCTGCTCCAGCTCAATGGTGTGCTCAAACCCCCGGTCCAATGGTTGTCCTGGTGGAATATCCCCAAAAACCGTGGAGTAACGATCCAGGATAGTCTGCACATCCGGGTGCACAGACTGACCTAGGATACTTGCCTCTGAAATCCGCAGCTCCACTGCCCACTCTATGTCACTCCTCCAGAAATCTGCCTCCATCCGGTGTGCAGAGATTGTCTGTGGAGGATATGTGTGCATGCCTCTGATCATCACATGCTTCCCGCTCATCTTATTTGTCCACTCTGTCTCTAGAGTTTCCAAATTTGTAGTGACTTTCCCAAGTGTGATAAGCCACTGTACATCCAACACTACGTTGCTATTTGGAGTATCAACCACAAAAAAAATGATCAGTCACCGTGTATGTCCCCATGGTCACTGCTAATGCCAGAACATACCGCATGCACTGCATGGTCCTGGCACCTTGAACCAACATAAAGAACCCATCAAAGCTCTCTGTCTGTATGCTCCTCCTCTATACTAGCTAGGCATCGATAAAGTTGTGTGTGGCCCCGCTGTCCACCAACACAGAGACACGTTGCCTATGGACTGTTCCTTGGACTCTCAGCGTTAAGTACTTGGGAACTCCCCGCAAGGATGCAAGGACTCCTCCTGTGGGTGCAAATGTTGTTCCTCCTACTGCTGGGGGAGGTGGTGGTGGATGATCCCCTCCTGGTGCACCGGTGCTGGCATCTCCCTCCAACTCCTCATATGCCTCTTCTTCTCCCTCACTGTTGGAGAAGACCTCAATGTAATGTGCCTTCCCTCCGGCAATGCAATGACCTGGTGCCCATGGCTCCTGGAAAGTGAAGCAAAGCTTTCTCCGTCTTAAGTCTCTCCAGGTGTCATCATCCAAAGTCCCTCAGCCCTGGTTCCCTCTCGGGGGTGGAGCTCTCATGTCCTTCCCCTTCTGTTGCAACGCTGGTCTGTGGGGAAAAGGATCCCTCATCCTTGGCATGGCATCCTGCAAGTCCCTAGTCCTCCCCACTACATCCTGCAGCATAGTAGGCTTAGTAGATCTGACTAGCCCACGCAAAGATTCAACTAGTCTGTCAATAAACGTTTACACTCTCTTAGGCACGGACAAGTCTAGAACCATCACTGATAGCTTCAGGACCTCGAAAACGTAAATATTTGGGTTCCCCGTCTATTTGAGCTTGGTCAGCTCAACGAAATGTTCTTCCAGGTCCTTCTGATAAAATCTCTCAATCAATCTCTGGGTGAACTCAGCATACGTTGTCATTCTTGCGTGACCCAGCGTAGACATCCCATGGAACCACCAATCATGGACTTCTCCCTCAAGGTGCAGCGCTGCCACCTTGATGGCCTCCACCTCCGCCATTTCGTCAGCTGAAAGTAAATGTCCAGCTTCTCCACCCAAGCCTTTGTTGAACACTTCAATTACCCATCAAACGTAGGCAAGAAAAATCTGCCCACGGTACGTTGCAAGTCATTACCCTGCGTGTACCCTCCTCCTCGATTCTAGGTGTGTGGTTTGTTATTGTTCTTCAGTTGGAAAAATTCATTGAAAGTGAGGGCATCTCCGAACTCTGGCCCATAACACTAATATTCTGCGAAGTACTCTCCATAATGAGCCACCTCCGGCTCTTGTCATCCTCCCGTTCCTGCCCCTGAAGTCAGGAATGTGGACATGGTAGAGAGTGGTGGGGTGTGTGGCACTACCTGTTGCACAGTGTTATGCTCAAGTAAATGGTGAGAAGTATCGAATCCTTCTCCATTATGGAATTCCCTTGGAATTTCCCTCTGCTTGTTCTCTCTGGCAATCTTTTGTCCCATCTCCTCTAGCTTCTTGGAGAGCTCCTGCACTGATATTAGGAGGTTACCAAACTCCTTCCCCTCATCTCATTATTCTGCCATTGGTACCTTCCCCTTGCCTTCCTCCACCGGAACGTTGTCTTCTTGATCAGGTGTTATTTCGAGCCTACGCTCTCTGCTTCTATACCACTCCTTCTAGTATGTAATGTATTCTTTATCTTCTAGTGTCATAGACCAAATGCTCCACAGGCTTAGCCAAGTCTATGAGCTCTAATACCATTGTAATATCCCAAATTGGGAACAAACTGTAATACAAAGCAAACAAAGACTAAATCTACAGCAAACAAAAAAATACATCAAAACACCATGAATTGAGCCAAAACTGCTGAGCCATTTTATTAATATTTCTGAATGGGGAAAGGTACATATGGTGCTTAGCAAGAAAGTCTGGTTGCTTGTTGCTCTGCATGGCTCCTCCTCTACGTTGCCCGATCTGGAAGATGTTGTTGTTGGCTAGAAATGGACTGCGTACTAAGGTCGTTCTACAGAAAATTCTGGGATTTGGACATCGAACTCTCCACAACAAACCCAGAAAAACCCACGAAGGGTTTTCCAAAATGTTGACCCCGAAAAATCACCCTCTTGAGCTGGGTACGCAATTCTGTTGGGCACACTAGGCTCTGAACTGATTTGTTGGAAACAGCTGCTGGAAATTGCCCAAAAACTCTGTTATTTAAGAGTTGATCCCCTCTCAAACTCCTGGCTGAAATCTCTTGGTCTTTCTCCCTCTCCGAAATTGATCCACTGCTAGACTGCGTATCTCTCTGGCTGACTGTGTTGCCCTAAAAGGGGCTGTGTATTTCTGGACTGAACTTGTGTGACTCTCCTCCAAAACGAAACTGAACTCCTTCCATGAGCAAGCACTCGAAGTCCCCCGAGGATGAGGTTGAGATTTCCACTCGGAAATCTCTATGCTAAACAGCACTCGCAGACTCGGCTAAACATCTCAAGCGTGCTTCTGGTTTACCAGATAAAAAGTTAGCTGATGACTGAATGAATGAGGAATGAGTTGCTCTCATCCTCTTTTACCTAGCTAAGCCCCCAACATTCCCTTGGGCCCAACCATTGCGTAGTTGTTGTCCCCACGCTGCCTCTCCTACACTGCCACTAGGTTGATGTCTACTATGTATAGTTGGCCCCACGAGCCCCACTCCAGCTCTAGTGCTTGCCTTAGTGACTTTAGGAAAGTGATTTAATCTCTAATTTATTTGTGGATCACCTTTACCTACTTTATTTCCCTGCTAATTTTAGAAAAAGGCAAAATTGACATAAAATAATATTGCAATTAGCTGACTGTTAAATGGAAAATTACATGCATCAACCTCTTAGGGCCAAGTTTCAGGCCCTACCCAAGTATGATGATGTATGGTTGCCAAATCCCAAAACACCAATGGTCAACTGAACCCAAAGAGGGAGTGGAGGTGGAATATAGGGCTCGTAATGTAAGATGGATGGTGGTAAGTATGGAATCAGGATAGATGGAACATGTTATCTCAATCAGAGCTTCATGAGTAGTGCCCCTCCTATACCCATTAGGCTATCAAGGGAGGTCTAACTAGACTAGGGTTGAAGATTAGCCCCCCATTTAAGGTGAGGGAACAAGATCACAGCCAAAACCCCTCCTTCTAGGTCACCCCATAATCCATGTCAAATGCCCAAATTCAAACAAGCATAAGCACCCTATTATAAAATGAATAAAGTACCTTTTGATAGGAATCCCACCTTTGCTCATGTGCTCCTACGTGATAGGTGAGAAGACTTATGACTGATGTAGGTGGCGGAGATATGAATGGCACAACGTCTTCAACCGGTGGTGATTTCAAGGTGTTGTTGGCTAGCTAGCTGGAAGAGCTGATGGGAGAAAAATTTCTCCTATGGGGTCACACATTTTTGGTGGGTAACAGGTACCAGACCAACCCTACTCAACCAAGTTTGTACCTACTCGGCCATGTAGCTACTAGACCACAACGTGGTTGACTCGACAAACAAAGTTCAATTAAAAAAAAAAAAAAAACTCCTAAATCATACCAATGTTGGCAATTAATGGTAATGATCTTTCATTTTTATACTTGTACTTAAATTTTTAAGGTTACCATTAATTGTTTTAGGATGTTTGAGATTGGTTCCAACCTCATCGGATTTCATATGGAGAAAGTAGAATTGCATATCCCATTTAAAATTCAACAAACTTAACAGTTTAAAGGATTTTAGGATTGGTAGTATTACAATTTACAACATTTTCATTAGATTCTATCATGTGTAAGGGTATGGAATTACCATTTAATTAAGAGCACTACGCCCTTTATATACCTTGATGTTGGTGATATTCATTGTGAACTCCTTTGTCATGGCCTTAGAAAAAATGTACCCTTCAGTCAAATCAAAATCATCGGTTAGGCGTGTTAATATTTTTCTACCATATTATAAGGCTTGGATTGGAAGTTTCATCAAATTAGGGTGGTATTGATTGATGTCCCTAGACGATTGAGGTAGAGGAAAAGGATAGACAAGAAAAAAAGAGTGATATTAATGATGAGGATCCCAATATAAGCGATGGTGGACATTGCATGTCATTTATATCTGTCATTTAAATGTTCTTTCTCATTTATTGATAATGCTTTCTTTCAAAAGTTCAATAATGTTTTGGTATCATGGTTTGGAACGTTTAAGGTATAATTTTTATCATTAAAATTTAAATATTGTATGTATATTCTAGTAAATTGAGTCATTGAAATCAGATCAGTCCTAATCAATTCTCGTCCGAGTCTAGGTCTAAGTTGAACCTTCATTGATTCTAAGTCCAAGTTTTAAAACATCGATCAAGATCAATTCGCATAACTTGAAGGATTGGATTTTCACCAATGAGCCTCTATGCAGTTCTATGTAGTTATGATTCTTAAATTTTACTTATAAAAAGAATTTAACAAAAAAGGAGAAGTAGAAAAACAATAGAGCTTGCCTAATATGTTACTATTGCTGCGTCAAATCCTTTCTGTGTAGCTAGAAAAAGTTGCAGTTTGATAGATTTCTTCAAAGTCATGAAGCTATTAACTGACATGTATGTACATGATAAAAATATTAGCACGGAGGGAGCTCTGTTTGATGGACAGTGCTTGTGTGGTAGTTTGGTAGCAATGTTGCACGAATCATACTTGACAAATACTCAGTTGGCATATCACTCGCTGACTCGGGAAGACTTGGGAACATACTCGACAAATAGCAAAAAACTAAAATATCTCCTTTTTTTACATAAAAGATAAATTAATGGATTTTCCAACACATACAAGTTATAAAACCATGGTTTACACAAGAATTCATATCATCTCATAAAATATGATCATATAACATAATTGATATTTATATCCAAAAGATTTAAAAGTAAATTGAAAAATGATTTCATAAACAAAATCACGTATGGTAGTAACTTGCAAGTTCTCCATGAGTCATAAAAGAATTAGAAAACCAAAAATAGACAATGTCTCCATGTGCAATTTCATGTCTCATGCATCAACATGAGGATGCCTAGAATAGGCCCTCGAGGAGCAAGTGCCAACATCAGTGGATTGAAACAACTATGAGCTAATTGCATTTGGAGTTTCCATTTGAGAAAATGGCAAACCATAGAGATCCTGTGTCTCCTCATCAAACCAACTCAAATCATCAGTAAGCAACTCCTCCACAACCCATTCAAACTCTAGATCAATGTCATGGGGAAAATTTTAAGGATGAAAAATTATTTTGAAGTTTAAAAAATTGGCAAATCTCACTAATCCCTAATATGAAAAATATAAAAAATTTATTGATGTATTTGTAAATTCAAAGAATTATAATGATATTATATATATTGTCTATATAATGTTGGCGATTTTAAGGTAAAATAATTTTATATTGTAGAACTAGTGAATCACTTTATAAAAAATGGAAATTGGTGAATAATTTTTTTGGAAAAACCATGGAAAATTAGCCCACTGCGAATATTAGCCCTAAAATTTTCCATGAATGTCATCTAATACAATTGGATCTGGACCTACTAGGCACGAAACCCTCACAAGGCTCTATATATCCATGGGTTGTTAATTGTAAAAGCTTGTATCCCCATTCTCGGTAACTAAAATCCTTTGGATACATTTGTTTGGTGAGTAGCCAAAGGTTGTAATAGATGTAGACCAGTTTCGACAACCGCTCATGCTCCAACCTTTTGCACTTTTTGCTATGGATGTGCTCAAACACTAACCAATTGTGCTCACATCCTGAAGTGCTGCAATGCTGGCTTAGAATTTTGATTGCAAATTCTTGCAATTCTAGTAGTTCACTGCCACAATCTATCCACCAATTGGCTAAAGTATATTTTATTGTTTAAATGAAATTATGAAATTTTATTATTTAAAGTAAATTTTTAAATGTATAATGAATTTAGCACTTTTAAAAAAAAATTTAAATATCTATATTATATAAATTACACCATTTAAATTTATAATTTTAACAAATCAATACCAAATTTTAGACAAAAATTATCAAAAACTAAAAAAATTTAAGCAATGGTAACATTGAGAGTCTCATTTTACTACCTCACTCACCACTTTTGACCTATACTAATGAAATTTAACACACTGTCAAACAAGACAATTCCATGTGGTTCTAAAATAAATGCAAATGATGACGTGGTAAATATGACATGGCGCCGAAACCTACTAATTTCACAAATGTTCTATGGACAACGATTATTTGTTGCCACATATCAAACTTTGATAGATGGTCGCCTTTAGAAATTATAGAGCCCACGCATATCAATGCTTTCCATGATTCATATCCCTCTATTAAAAATTCAATACATTCTCATTCTTATCACTTGTATATTTTGTCACAAACTTTATCAAATCATCCATGGGTACCTACATGAACATGTCTTGCCAAGGACAGGATTTTTGCTCATCAAGATTTGGCATCTCTTCAACGTAGACTATGCGTTATCTCCATGGACTTCAACACTCGGTCACGGTTCCTGGTTAAATTTGGATAGGCTAAGCTAAAGTACGTGGATTTTGCGTCCTTTATAGTAGGGTCCTATTTATCTATTTTGGCAGATTTGTTCATTGGGCCAAAAAGACACCAACCTCTGGCAGACGACTAGATCATCCCAACGAGAACCTCAGCAATTTCAATCACTCTTCCATATCATTGTTGTTCCTTATCTACGTGACCATGGCTTTGTATGCAGGACTTATTAAGCTCACAGTTCCTTTGGAGCACTACACGTGACTGCAGCGCTTGCCTTTAGCCACGAGTTGTTGATCTTCCACCTTCACTCAGTCGACCACATGAGTGTGAAGGGGCACTAACACTAACTGAGTATGCCGAGTGGCGAGTTTGTGGGTTGAGTATGGCCGAGTCACTCATTTCGTAGCAAACTCAAACATACTCATCCCACTCAGCAAGTACTCGTTGAGTCATGCTACATTGTTTGGCACAAATCTTGTTAATTGTTGAAATTGCCATGAACAACGAGTTGCACACTGTTTCTTTTTTTTTGGGGGGGTGGGTAGGGAGGGGTGTGTTGGGGTGAGGGAGGTGTTATCACTCTCCCCAACTTCCCAAGGCTGAAAATGGGATTGAAGAAAGGTAACCTCAGACGAGGCTTTAAGTCAGGTAGCTAGCCCTACCAGGACCAGAGTGGGCTCTCTCGTTGTCACTTTTGCAATCTAAGGAGTGACTGAGTATCTAATGATCTTAGGCTAGGTATATAAGCTCAGTAAATAGGATTTTTTTGATATTTTTAGTGTTGGATGGAGAAGTCAGTGAGTAGACTGTGTATAAGGTTTTTAGGTCTGAATTCCAAGGTCAATTTGCAGAGAATATGTGAGGTTAGATAGGTAGTTTGAAAGCATTTTTAATAGGTCATTGAGTATAGGATGAATTGAAAGAGAGTTTGAATGAGCCATGAGGTGAATTCATTCATTTAGAAGCAAATAGACATAGCAATGTAAATCTTGTCTAAAACAGAGCATGAACAAACATGATTTTTTCTCATAAACTTACAAGATAAACATATATGAAAGAAGAATATATATCATTAAGCATGAATTGATAAACATAAATAAGAAGAACAGATGCTCCAATGCATACCACAAGTATCTCAACACAAGTTCTGCAAATTTGTCTCTGATTTCATTCCAAATTGTTGATTACAAGAGCTCCACTGCAATATGAGACTATCCAACCAACAAAAGACTAAAGAGAGTCTACTTATAGAAAATATGGACTATGACACCTCATCAAAGTGAAATCCCATCCAAAATGGATTATAAATACACAAGATGAGTCATTTCCTAGATTCTAGGGAGGTTAGAAACCATTCCCTGAATTTCAGCGATGAACGAGGAGTGTTTGTCCCTTACATTAAATTACATATTCCCTCATGATAGAAGGAAAAAACTAACTCAATAACTCTAATGCCAACTCATAAGATAGAAAAACCTCGAATTTGTGACATTTTCTTAGCTTGACAAGTGTCTTGAGATATCCAATGTTGATTTGTAACATTTCTGACAGAAGGGTTACAAAATTTTACAGAAGTGTAACAGAAGTTTGCAGGTACTTTTGAGGCACTTTTATGAGTCCAAATCCACTAATAAAAGAATAGTCAACTAGCCCTGTGTGTTTAGTTTCCAGAACATCTTGAATTTTGCAAAATTACCTGTGGGAAGGCCTCCAAAAATCCATTCTCCCAATGTTACTCCAAAAGCGTAACAAAGGCTCCAAAAAGGTGGCAAAAACATGAAAAATGAGTGGTTTTTGGGCTTTTTCTCCAAAATTAAAGCTTGTCATGCTAAGGGGGTTCCTGATATGTAATGTACTCATCAAAATGCATCCATCCATGTAAATAAATCATCATTTGGATGCCTCCAAAATAAGCGTAACAAAAGTTTGTTACCCTTCTGTGAGGAGGAATTTCCAGAATTGTGCAAAAATCACAAAAAATACCAAAATTCTTCAAAACTTCTCAAAATTGGCTCTGTAGCACCTGTGCATGTTGTTTATCTTTCGCGAGAAGCGCGGGGGAGGGGGGTGAATCGATTATTCTTTTCAATTAGAGCATTAGTTAATCTTCAATTATTATCGGTGTTTGTACCGTAATGTGATAAAAAACAAAGACACAAATGCACACGATTTTTAAGGTGGAAACCCACTCTAGGGACAAAAACCACCTAATGTTTTTCTAATAATTCTTTAATATTCAACTCCAATTGAAAATAAAGCTCCAACTTACTAGAATCTAGAAAAGCTTTCTTTTTTCTCCGGCTCCCAGGTAGATGCTTCAACGCCTAGATTTTGTTAGTCAGAGCTGAGCAGATGCCCCAACACCCAATGAACTAAAACTCACCCTAGCACCACCCTACCACCATAGAAGAATAAAAGAAGAATGGACTCTCGTACCGAGGAAAATGGTCCACTTTACAATGATATAGAATGATGTAGAAGAAGAAGACACACTAGACCATAACCCCAACTATGACACAACCACCTAATGATGATCCTAGACCTCCCGACACTGCCTCTTCAACTCTTGGCAGATAGACACTAGAACAATTTTTACAATAATGTATTTACAATGACTTAGTACAATGATACCTTTACGGTGACCGTATGCAGTGCTGCCCACTTGAAGACTTCACGTGATGAACTTCTTACTGCTGTTCTGCACCTTGGTTGACGCTCTTGTCATGCTACCCTCTTCTGCACCTTGCTTTGCTTTGCTGCCCTAGAAAGTCTGGTCCTTTGCAGCCCTTGACAACACATGATCTAACTTTTTCTTGCCTTCTAGGAGCTCGATATTGAATCTGGTGTATCTTTGTTATTTCAGATCTCCAATATCTGATTTTCGGTCTTGTAGTAGTCCTCTGAGTCGTCTTTCCAATGCCATAGTTTCGACCCAACTTGGATCCTTCAAGGGAGAGTTATGCTCAATTTCTTACAATGCCCTAATTATGGACTGTTTCAGTAGAGCGAACTTGTACGGCATGCCACATGTCACTGTTTCTTCATTCGGCTTTGAAATTGATAGAGCGAAAACTACAGTCCGTGCACTATCTGCCACTTTTTACAGAATTCCAATCCGATACTCAGAGAGAGAGTTATGACGATTTTCCCAAGGTCACTTCTTTGAGATGAATTTCAGGAGCCTGCAAAAACACTGACTTCCACAGATCATATCTCCGAAAATATTGCGCACCTTGATCTGAAATTTTCACAGGAGCTTCCTTAGGATTTCGGCTTCGCCTCATAAAAATTTCAGCTTCTGAACCTTCGTAGAAAAAAAGTTAGAGTGAAAATGCCACGATGACCTGTTTCAGATGGCGAAATCCCTTGCATAAGGAGGATATGAGGATCACAATTTATATAAATGCTTAGGCTCAGAGGGGCTTCAACAAGTGAACCTGGGAGAGATTTTAGGAGCTTAAACAATATTAATTATGACTTTTCAATGACCCATTCCACAACCCCATGGGGTTTTAGCCCACTAACTGGGGGTACAAACTTTAAACATGAATATCTCTCAAACCGTGAAGAATTACGTGGTGTGCCATATATCAACGGAAACATCTCGACGAGTAGAAACCATCAAAAGCATTCTTGATCTAGAATATATTAAATTGGTAGGTCAAAATTACCATGCAATATTGGGGTAGCCCCTGGTGCTGCTTGGGTTGACATCAATGACAACCGTTGATCAACAATCTCCCCCTTTGGCATTGATGGCAACACAAATACTCCCCCTGCGATCATGATACCTCTTCCTACAACATTCTCTCCCCCTTTCACATCAATGGAAAAGGGCAACTCCCCTTGACACACAACCATCCTGCAGATCTGCACACACTTCCATTCCCCCTTTATATTATGAATAAGGAAAATATAATGAGAACTTGGGAGAATCCCAAGCTTTTGGCGAAGATATTCCAATGCTTCATGAGTACTCTGAAGATAATAAATGCTTCCTGCCCAATCTGCATCTATAAAGGCATGAATAATGAAATTGTTACCCTTGGGATACCACAAGCCATATTCTAATGTTCCCTTTAGATATCGAAGGATTCTTTTGATGGCAATAATATGTGATTCTTTTGGTGCTGCTTGGAATCTTACTACTTGTCCAACTGCTTGCATAACATCTGGCCGGGAGGCTGTTACATATAGAAGACTACCAATCATAGATCCGTACAACCTTTGATCCACATCCTTAGATGAGTCATCTATACTCAATTTGCAACCTGTTACCATCGGAGTAAGGATGGTTTTGCAATCTTCCATTTTGAATTTCTTGAGCATTTTCTTGATGTACTTAGCTTGACATATAAATATTCCTTTCACTTATTGAGATATTTGAAGCCCTAAGAAGTATGTCAGCTCACCAAGTAAAGACATCTCGAAATCACTTTGCATCTTTGTAGCAAACTTCTTACTTAGTCGATCATCATTGCTACCAAATATTATATCATCCTCTTTAGCTATTAGACGTGCTTTAGTTGCTTCATCCAGAACATATATGTTGTTTGGAGCTCGACTTGCTGTAGCCACAATTTCACCATACCTGCCTTTCCTGATTTCACATTTTGTGGAGTTGAATAGTATTGTGTGTCCTTGATCACACATTTGTCCAACACTGAGCAAATTGTGATTCATGTTTTCAACCAATAGAACATTCTTGGCTAGAACATATTTGCTTTCGAGAGTGATAGTACCTGATCCTATAACATTTGAAGATCCATCATTTCCAAAGGACATGGTTCCATCCTTCTTCTCTTTCAGAGATACAAATTTATTTCTATCTCTAGTCATATGCGTTGAGCAACCACTATCAACATACCACACATCTTTGTTCTTTTGAGCCTTGAAAGCGAGAGCACAATTATCATTCTTCTTCTTCTTCCATGTTCGTTCGTTCTGTGGCTTCGAAGATTCTTCTGGAGGATTTTCAAGTCTGCAGTCTTTGGCTATGTGTCCAAAGTTTCGACATTTGTAACATTCAATATTATTTCTTAAATGTTCAAATCTATTAATGTTTCGCTGAGCCCTAGGAGGTTCATATTTGACATATCTCCTAGAATTGTATTCGTTCCTAGGGTACGTGCGACATTCTACAGCTTTATGACCAAATTTTCCACATGAATAACAGTAGCCATAAAAAATATGTTGGTACCTGGATGGAAATTTTCGTCGAGGAATTTTCTTCCAAGGTTGTTCTTGCGAATCTTGTCCAATGAAGTCTACATGCATGTTAGATCTCATAGGTTCATTGTATTTTGTTGTAGAAGGTCCTGCTTCTTCTTCTTTGTAATCGATGCCAGTTTTGTCATTGTAAGATCATTGATTGTTGATGAGTTCTTCCAATGCCCTTGAGCTGTTGGCATAGTTTTGGATAGTTTTTCCTTTCTTCACTTCCTTACGCAGCGAGACTACTTCGGCTTCTAATTCTTCCCTTTCTTGGTTGCTTTCTTCCAACTTCTTTTGAAGTGACTCTTCAATGCATTTGTGTTCTTCAACTTCAATTTTGAGACCTTGAGCTTGTTCTTCAAGAGTATTGGAATGGATCTTCTCTGCCTTGAGCTCTTTTATAAGCTTGATTGCTTCCTTAGAAAATTCTTCTATGGTCAATCCTTCTTCTTCGTTGTTTGATACCTCTTGTTTATTGTGCTTGGCCATAAACAATACTCTCTCATTGGCTTCTTCTTCATTGTCATTGTCTTCATCGGATGATGAGCTATCTTCTTTAGAGAGAAAGTTCCTTTTGGATCCTTGCTTGTTGAATTTCTTAAAGCCTTTCTTTCCTTTTGAGTTGCCATCACTTCTGTTTAGACATTTTGCTGCGAAATGCCCAACCTCACCATAGCCGAAACATATCAATGGAAGTTTACCTTTGAATTTTCCCTTACCAATTTTTAGTTTTCTCGTAAAGTAAGCATATTCTTCATCTGAAAGACCTTCTTCATCATCTCCCTTTTCTTCACACTTGTAGGTGCATGTCTTTTCAATTGAAGGTTGTTTGTCCTGATTGGTTTTCTTAGATGCAACGAACGCAATTTCTAGATGCGAAGTACCCTCTTCTTCATCAAGTCTCATTTCATATGCTATGAGAAATCCACGTAATTCCTCTTTGCTGAGTTTGTCTAGATTTGCACTGTATTCTAAGACCAATACCTCTGGGTTGAACCTCCTTAGTAACATTCTAAGAATATTTCGTATAATAGTCTTCTCGTCAATTGGCTCTCCCAATCCTTCTAGAGTGTTGGTTATTTCATCAACGTATTGGAAGTATGCAGCAATGTTGCCATCTTCTTTCATTCTGAGTTGCTCAAATTTTCTTCTATAGATTTGAAGCTTTGCTTCTTTGACATTTGAATCGCCTGCATCTATATTATCAAGCTTGTCCCACACATTTTTGGCGGTTTTACAACCCAACACCTTATGATAAGCAGATTCAATAAGTCCACTGATAATAATATTCTTTGTTTTTGCATCATTTATTAAAATCTTCTTACCTTGTTCATCCGTGGTTGGTGTAAATCCATTTTGAACAGTGTCGTATACTTCGTAACCTTGTGCCAAGAGATAGACCTCCATTCTTCCTTTCCAGAGTGCATAATTATTTTCATTGAACAAAGGTACACCATTCTTGGTATGCTCCATGACCTCCTTCCAGCTGTTAAACTGCTATTGAAGGAACCAAGCTCGGATTCCAATTGTTGGAAATACTAAGAGGGGGGGTGAATCAGTATTCCTTTCAATTAGAGCATTAGTTGATCTTCAATTATTATCAGTGTTTGTACAATGATAGCAGTAAACAAAAGGAACAAAAATGCACACAGTTTTTAAGGTGGAAACCCACTCCGAGAAAAAAACCACCTAATGCTTTTCTAATAATTCTTTAATATTCAACTCCAATTGAAAATAAAGCTCCAACTTCCTAGAATCTAGAAAATCATTCTTCTCCAGCTCCCACTGGATGGACGCTCCAACACCCGAGATTCTTCAGTAGTCAACTAAACGGATGCCCCAACACCCAATGAACTACAACTCACCCTAGCACCACCCTACCACCCTATAGAAGAATAAAAGAAGAATGGACTCCCGTACTAGGGAAAATGGTCCACTTTACAATGATATAGAATGATGTAAAAAAAGACACACTGAACAACCTGCATTGACACAACCATGTTGATGAATCCTGAGACCTCAAAACCTCTTCAGAAATCTTGGGATAATTTCAGTTCATTTTTCATCATCATTGCTTCTTGAATGCCTTCCTGATGTATATCACAGTCTTGCCCACTTGAAGACTTCATATGATGAACTTCTTGTTGCTGTTATGCACCTTGGTTTTTGCTCTTGTCATGCTACCCTTTGCTTCACCTTGCTTTGTTTTTTTGCCGTAGAAAGTCTGGTCCTTTGCAATCCTTGACAACACATGATCTAGCTTTTTCTTGCCTTCTAGGAGCTCGATATTGAATATGGTGTATCTCTGTTATTTCAGATTCTCAATATCTGATTTTCGGTCATGTAGTAGTCCTCTGAGTCGTCTTTCCAATGCCACAGGTCTGACCCAATTTGGATTCTTCAAGAGAGAGTTATACCCAATTTCTCACAATGCCCTAATTATGGAGGGATTTTAGGAGCTTAAAAAATATTAATTATGAGTTTTCAATGACCCATGCCCCAACCCCATGGGGTTTTAGCCCACTAACTGGGGGTACAAACTTCAAACATGAATATCTCTCAAACCGTGAAGAATTACATGGCGTTCCATATATCAACGGAAACATCTCGACAAGTAGAAAACATCAAAAGCATTATCGACCTAGAATATATTAATTTGGTAGGTCAAAATTCCCATGCAATATTGGGTTATTCCCTGGTGCTACTTGGGTTGACATCAATGACAAAGCTAATCAACAAAACAACGAGAAAGCTTCAACCAAAAAATCTAAACTATCCTTCTCTTTAATCTTCATTTGAGCTTTTCACAGAACCTCAAACATCCAATCCTATCAAAACATCTTTTGGCCAAGGGTGAAGCATTGATTTCATGCATAGTGAAGGGTTCTAACCTGAGGTGGTGCCCTCCCTTGAAGCTCTTCTTCTCACTCTCCATCTTTTTTATCACTAAAAGGATGAAAACCCTAGTATGTTGATGGGATGGGTATATGTAGTGAAATCTGGAAAAAATAGTGTAGGAATAATGTAGGTTTAGAGGGTGAGATGGAGGGTTATGGAGCTAGTGAAAATTCTACAAAAATTTTAGTAGATAAGGTGGCATGTTAGCTCCATATTGTGGGTGGAATGAAGGGAAATGGATGTGAGTAGGGTGATGAAATCAAGAAAACAAAGGAAATTCCCAATTTTTAACTGTGAAAATTAGCTAGAGTTTAGGATTTGATGAAAATGACATGTTAAGGATGATATGGATGATGGGAGATGAGAGTGTGAGGTGTATGAGAGGTGTAGTATAGTTTTTAGCTACTAGGGTTAGGGTTTATTTAGTTTCAGTAGGTTAGGGTTTATCAAATGAAGTATTTTTATGTCATGGAGAAGTAATGATATGGAGAAATATAGTATAAGCATGAAAATGAATTGAAAAATAAATAACTTGACCAAGGGAGGGTATGAGAGTAGTGAATTATTATTTGTGAGAGGTCCAAGGAGTAGTGGTCACAAGCCTTGAGCTTGTTTGAAGAGATTTGAATCCAAAAACCTAATTCTGGACCTTTCTGGAGGCGTAATACCAAATTACGAAACATAACAAGCGGGTTCCCGGGGAAACATAAATGCGCGAATTGCCAAAAATCCATAATTTTCCAAAACAATTTCTGCAAATATAGGGCTTAAATATGGATCAATATCTCTCTAACCTAACGTTTTTGCAAAAGGCGGGAGAGGTTTTTGTTCTTTGGCATGTTATGAACAATAACCTCCTCCGAGTTTTCCAAAATATTTTCCCATTAGCTACGAGAATCCAAGTTTGAAGTTGATCACTCAAAATTTGCGAAGCATAACACAAGTAGTGTTGGCACAACTTTGCTTATTTTTATTCAACCCATGGCAGTTGTGGAGTATGATGGTGAGAAGAGAGGAGCTCTTTACTTATTTCCATATCTTTGCTAACTCCCTATGCAAATGACTTGTATGGTGAAAATGAGATTTTGTTCGCTTTCTTTTATTACATAATTGACTCTTATGGTGGTGAAACAAATGAGACCTAGACTCTAGCCTAAATGAAGGTGTGGTGAATGACCTCAGACACTAGATGATTGATGGATGACATGACCTATGAAATAATGATGACCATGAATGGAGTGAAGGGAGTAGCATTTCATACCTAGACCTTTTCAGTGCCCAAAATTTTATTTGAAAACTGACTTCAAACATGAAATTTTGACCTAGGACCACTACTAAGTAAACCTGAAAGAGTACATTTGATAACTTTGGACATTTGGACACTAATAGGAGGAAAGGCTGAGGGGTTCAAACTTCACATATAAATGTTGTATTTATTGACATGGATCCATGGAGTATTTGAAATTGATCTGAAACAAAAACATTTTTGGGAAAATCCAAAGAGGAGGAGGGAAAGGATATAGTAACAGGTAACTACGGTTTGATTTTCGGAAGGGCATGGAAATAGAGTACATGTACGTAGCCAATTGATACCTAAAAACGAGATAAATAGCGCAAGCAAATGATGTGCAATTAATTATAGCACAAGCATATCTGTTAGAAACTCTCAGCATCTTCAAGTTGAAACCAACCACCACATCATCCCAAGTGGTAGGATCTACCTACTCTATCATCTTCATGAATTGAGACAAAGGAGCATTTCATCTTTAGGTGCCCTATATATTACGAGGTAAGAGGATGGTTTTACTTCCTTTTCAGGGTGTCTTGGAACTCTCTATCTAGATTTTTCAGCTTCATGGACTAGAGATGCTTGGCCCTGTATGTGAAGGAGGAATTTGGACTTAGATCTCGTTTAGTTTTCCCTTTTCAACCCTGTCCAAGCCTAGTCAAGCTGATTAAGATTTACTTCCAGTGATTCCAATAGATAGAGGCACCAAGAGACAGGAAGATAGTAGTATCACATCAGATAACAAATTTGTGAGAACCCAAGAGGTCATCAGTGCTAGACCAGCATGACCCTTACAGTCTTATCACCTTATCTCCTAGGGTAGTTCTCACTTGTAATATCCCAAATTAGGAACAAACAACAATACAAAGCATACAAAGACTAAATCTACAACAAACAGAAATACACATCAAAAACACCATGGCTTGAGCCAAAATTGTTGAGCCATTTTATTAATATTTCTAAATGGGAAACGTACAAGATGGTGCTTAGGAAGATGGCTCCTTGGCCTGCACAAGGCAAGCTGAAATAATCCCTCAATCTCTACTCAGAAATTCTTGTTGCTTGCTACTCTGTGTGGCTCCTCCTCTACGCTGCCCAATCTAGAAATGTTGACGCTGGTTGGAAATGGACTACATATTGAGGTTGTTCTACTGCTCAAAAAGTTTTAAGATTTGGACACCAGACTTCACTCAACAAACCTAGAAAAAGCCATGAAGGGTTTTCCGAAATGTCGACCCCAGAAATTCACCCTCTTGAGATGGGTATGCAATTTGATCGGCACACTGGGCTCCTGACTGAATGGTTGGAAACAACTGCTGGAAACTTCTCAAGAACTCTACTAAGGAAGGGTTGGCCCCCTCACAAAACTCCTGACTAAAATATATATGTCTTCTTATAGCCCAGAAAGCTACTCCTTCTACCGGAGGCACGTAACTCCACAGGCGGCTACCTTTGTCCTAGAAGGAATTTGCGTAATCTGAAGTGAACCTGTGATACCTACCCCAACTGGTACATTGCCACCTCTACCTACCAACCACTACGCAACCATTGTGCGGTTGTTGTCCCCTTGTTGTCCCCACGCGCTACTTTGTTGCCTCTCTGTGCGCCACGGGGCGTGTCTACTACGTGTTGGTGGCCCCACGGGTCCAACTCCAGCTCTAATGTTTGCATTGTGACTTTACGAAAGTTATTTAATCATGATTTATTTATGGGTCACCTTCACCACTTTATTTTTTTGCCTTTAACATTAGAAAAAGGAAAAATTGACAAAATTAATATTGAATAGCTAACTACTAATTTAGAATATTACATCACCATACAAATAGTTGGGCTACTTTCGGCGCAACTAAGTATTGGAGACACTCATCCTCCCAGTCATCCTCCCTATGGAGTTTCGCCTTTGCATCTGAAAAATGAGGTGCGACGCCTATTGGATTGGTGACGGACGCTCCAACAGCTGCCTCGAGAGGCGTATTCTCAAATGTGCCGGACACATCTGCTGTACAGGGTCTAGGGTGCACCAACATTGGAAAGAAGCACAGAATCGCTAAGAATAAGCTTAGCTATTTTTCTAACTTTGGTCTTGAGAGCGGTATGGAGGATTGGGGGCACATTGCTGCTACTATGGTGGTTGGGAAGGTGCGTGGCCGGAAGTACTCTGCGGCTCGCCTTCAGCAGTGAACCCGTGAGATTTGGGGTGGAACCCTTGACATTTTACCAGATGTCCTGGTGCTAACCAAAGGATGGTTCACCCTTACATTTGCCCGACCTGAACAATCTGATTGGGCTCTTAAGCCCTACTGGCATCTTGAGATGCATCCCGTCTATCTCAAGAGATGGGTTCAACTCTTTGATCCCAACAAGGAGAATGCAGGGGCCGGCCCTATCTGGATGAGATTGCCTGGTTTGCCCATGCAATTCTAGAACGATACTGCCCTCCGGAACATTGGGGGACATTTTGGGCTCTATCTGGACCATGATCGGTCCTACCTGACCACAGGCAGCAGGGTTGTTGCACGCATTTTGATCTTCCTGGATACCTGTGATGGGCTGTATGACAACTTCAACATGCTATTTGATGGGATGATGTGGCAGCAACCACTTGATTACGAAGGTGTGTCATTTCATTGCAGGAAATGCCACGAGGTGGGGCATTTATACAAAGAATGCCCAAAGATGGGTTTTGGCAGGCTGTCTGCAAAGAAATCTCGCACAGTTGCTACACAGACTGTGCCTTCTATCAGTACCTGTCTGGAATCTGCTGGTGTGCCGCTGACTGTACCGGATACTTCGCCTGATGCTGGGATGGCGTCGATTGATCAGCTACCATCTTGGCCTATCACACATCCCAGATCTCGGGCACAGGCTACCCCGGTGACTACTCAGCGCACTTCAACTATCCCGGGTACATCTCCTATTACTGACTCTTTGATTTCTATTTGCGCTATTGATTTATCATCCGTTACACTTCCTTGTATATCATCGGGTACTACTATTACTACTCAGTTTTCATCATTTACCATTCCTTGTATGTCATCGGATTCAGCTAGCCTTACACCGAAGTACCCTTCGATCTGTTGCTCCATTGCACTGGCCCCTCCTTCATTTACCCCCATCATCCAACACACATCTGCTGACCCTACCTCCTGTCACTCATCTTCCTCCTCGTAGACATCCTCCACGCGACATAATTATTTTCTTAGATCCCTTACCCAACCTCACACTGGGGAAGCTTTCGGTATTGGGCCGGCACAGGGCTGCCTTCCCATCAAGTCGAGAGGTAGACCATCTGCATTGGCAAAGGCCATCAAGCGAGCAAATCTTGAAGTGGAAGCAGGTACTCAATCTTCACTTATGCGGGTCCTTAGAGCGAGACGACCCATATTGGCTGTTACATCATGATCTGCCTCTCCTACAACTGCAGGGGATTGGCCAACCCCGACAAGAGATTGGCACTTAAGGAACTGATTGCTCAGAAGCCCATCGACATCCTTTTTCTTCAAGAGACTCTGGGAGATGGTATTGTGGTGGTTATTATCCTTAAATCATTTCTTCCCAATTGGACCTTCATTACTCTTGATGCCCACGGAAGATCTGGGGGTTGTGCACTGGGTATTAATGGCAAGACCACCCGGATGACAAACTGCTGGGGTCGAGCGGGTGTACTTGGTATGGAGGTCATATTTGGTCACTCTGAGCACGAGTTCACCTGGCTAAATGTTTATGGGCCCTGTGTTAATAGAGTCGATTTCTGGAACTCATTATTGACATGCTCCCTACTGGCAACCCCCCACATTATTCTGGGTGGTGACCTAAATTTTTCATTGGGCATTTCTGAATCCTGGGGCACCCATGCTACCCCTGATCCTTTGGCTGAGTCATTCACCACCAAGCTCGGGTCTGCCAACCTCATTGACATTCAAACCACCAAGCTTCAGCCCACTTGGAGGAACAGAAGGACTGGGGATGCTGCATTGGCCCGCAGGTTGGATAGATTTCTCATAAAGCAGCCACTCCTCTGCACATTAACTCGGACTCGACAATGGGTGGGGCAGGGGGGTATATCTGAACACTCTCCTATCTTCCTGGAATTTGAATGTGGTCCCAAAAGAGCCCGACCTCCCTTCAAATTCAACTCCAAGTGGCTGCGAGACCCAGAGTATCACTTGATGGTCACCCAGGCCTGGCAGAACTGTCGACCCTTGAATGATAGGGACCCTACCCGGATTATCAATGATAATCTCATGCGCATTAAGAACCTTACTATACAATGGGTTAGGAATAAGAAGAGAATGGAACGGGAGGAACTCCATCGGGTTGAAGATGAAATTGCACTCCTCAATAACTCTGATCTCATGGGTTATAGATCTGATGACCACAAAGTGCATCTCACTGCTCTGGAGACTACAAAGGCAAAACTTCTGAGACAAAAAGAGGAGGATTGGAGACTTAAAAGTCGCGCTATTTGGTTATAGGTTGGGGATGAAAACACAAAAAAAATTCAGCAACATGCTAATGGGCACAGGTCTGCAAATGCTATTTGGGAAATGTCTGATCAGAATGGTTTTGTGGCGCAAACGCAATCGCAACTACATGATCTGGGCACTCGACACTTCACTAACCTATACAGAGCGCCACCCAACATTGATCTCTCGGATATCATGCACATTACACAGTTTTTCAATCAATTTGTGGAACAGGAGCAGATTGATGACCTTAATGCACCGGTATCTATGGGTGAACTGGAGGGGGTTTTGAAATGGTTCAAAAGAGACAAAAGTCCTGGGCCTGATGGCTGGCCCATCGAATTCTTCATTCATTTTTTTGAACTCATGGCAAATGACCTTCTGATCATGATTGAGGATAGCAGGGTGAGAGGCAGGATTTATGATGGGTTTAACACTACTTTTATTGCGCTCATACCAAAATCTGATCACCCCACCAGCTTCCATGATTACAGACCCATATCTCTTTGTAATTGCATTTACAAGATCATTTCTAAAATTATAGCCAATCGTATCAAGCCTTTTCTATCCTCTCACATTGAAAAGGAACAATTTTATTTTCTGCACCATAGGCAAATCCATGAAGCTATTGGTACAGCCCAGGAGGCCCTTCACTCCATAAAAACTAAGGGCCTTAAATCCACCATCCTCAAAATTGACCTTACAAAGGCATTTGATCAGGTAAACTGGAGTTACCTTCATCTCATCCTAATTCATTCTGGCTTTCCTCACACATTTATAAACTGGATTATGGGTTGCATCTATCATGCTACATTTAGCATATTACTCAGTGGCACAGCATCTGATTTCTTTCATGCGGGGCGGGGTCTACGTCAGGGATGTCCTCTCTCACCATTATTATTCGTCCTGGTTATGGAGGGTCTATCTGTCCTCGTAAAAAATGCAAAGGCTCGAGGAACCTTACATGGACTCCAGATCAATGATATATTACACCTCACTCATATTTTATTTGTGGACGATGTTCTAATTCTTCTCAATGGCTCTAGACAGGACTCTGTTCAATTTGACTTGCTACTTCAATGTTTTTGCAGAGCCACCGGTATGGTACCTAATGCTCTCAAATCTTTTATTATCATGACTGGATGCTCGAGCCTGGAACAAGGCATTGCCATGAATCTTTTTCACACTGTCTGTATCAATATCAGTGATGGCCTCAAATATTTGGGTTATCATATCAAACCAAATGATTATAAAATCAAAGACTGGAACTGGATTATTGCTAAAATTGAACGCAGAATCAATGTTTGGTATAACCAATGGCTGTCCAGGGCTGGCCGATTGGTCCTTATAAAATTTGTGCTCGAAGCTATCCCAGTCTATTGGATGACCCTGGCATGGATACCAATTGGTATTACCAACAAAATTAAAAGTATATGTAGACACTTTTTATGGTGCAACCAAGGAAAGGACTCTACATTTGCTTGGATTGCTTGGGACCGAATCAACATTCCTAAGCAATGGGGTGGGTGGGGGATCAAAGATCTCCATCTATTTTCGAAAGCTCTCGCTGCCAAAATGTGTTGGCACTTAATCACTGGACAGAGCCTCTGGAAGGAGGTTATTGTTGCTAAATATATTGCGCCAAGGAATACTCTCGAATGGATCAGAGACAGGATCGGGCCGTCCACTGGTGCTTCCATAATCTGGAAGGCGATCACTAAAGTGGCTCATATCATCCAGAAGGGTTTATCATGGCAAATCGCATCTGGAGAATCTGTTCGGATTGGCACTGATTCTTGGTCAGGTAGTGGCGAATTTTATAAATTACCTGCATTCATTCTTGAGCACTTGGCACGCAGAGACATATTCTTCCTTGCACAGATCGCGGATCCTGCTCATACCACTTGGCAGGGTCAGGCCTGGCTACAGGCGGATTATCTTGAGATCCCTCAGGATGGCACTCGGATATGGCAGAACTTCAGTTGGGCACTAAAAGCATCCAATATCCGAATCACTGATCAGGATGACAAATTAATTTGGGCTTGTTCACCTGACGGGCAATATGCTCTGAAACTTGGATACCTCGCACTTATACAGCACAAAGAACCCCCGCTAAAAGCATGGTGGTGGCGCAATATTTGGAAGCTGAAGGCCCCGCACAAACACAGAACTTTATTCTGGTGTATACTAAACCAGTGCATTCCAACCATGGACTTCCTTCACAGACGAGCCTTTCATGGACCTTCACAATGCTGCTACTGTCTCACAAATTGTGAGGATTCCACTCACCTATTTCTACATTGCAATATTATTAGAGGCATCTGGGCTCGTGTTACTACTGTTTTAGGCTGTCTACATCACTGGCAGGGTGATTCATTACTCGACACATGGTCAAATTGGTGGCAGCTAAACGCTAACTGCCCGAGGATGCGCAATCTCCCCCTGATATTGGCTTGGGAAATCTAGATTGGTCATAATAAACTGATATTCAATGGCCTACCAATCAATTGCGACAGCATATGTGTCGCCACCATTGCTACCTACCACCTCCTGCCTGTGGATCGACAACACAAAACCCCCACCATTAGGACACCAGAATTCATTGACCATAGCAGACCAGGGGCCTATTTTGATGGTGCATCCAACACACAGGGCTGTGGGGGGGGTGCTACACTCCATTTAAATGATCACCACCATTACAAAATTCGGATGGGATTGGGACCTGGCACAAACAACTATGCAGAACTACAATGCCTTAGACTCCTATTGACTTTTGCTCGGGAAAAACAGTGTAATTCCATTCAGATTTTTGGGGACTCTCAACTTGTGATCAATTGGTTCAATAATCTTGCTCACTGTCTCTCGCACACACTGTCTGCACTTCTGCGAGAGGTTCATCTACTCAGGATCCTATTGGACTCCATCTCTGTGGTACACATTTACAGGTCTTGGAACAAAGTGGCTCATCAGTTGTCCAAAGAAGCTACGGAGCTGACTTGGGGCACCTGGCACATTACTGAACAGACTGGCGAATAGGTTTACAGATTTTTCCATCGGCCTTTTATTGATGAGGCTCCTGCCTTCTGGGCTATCTGATTGAACAGCCTGTATTGGGAGGGTTGTTTTACTAGCTCCCACGGACACCTTATCGACATGTATATTTATTATATTTATGATTTGTCTCTATTACCAGTAAGTTATGCACTGAACTTACTTTGTAAATATTGGCTACTTATTGATCAGCTATTTTGGGACTGTATTAGTCTACTGGATGCCAGTGTGGTAGTATAATGATATATTTCATAGCCTGTTTAGTAGTGATCCACTACCAGCATACGTAACATGTAACTTATCTTATAATGAAAAGTTACGAATTTTTCCTTTGTGAAAAAAAAGTTAGGCTACTTTATTTAAAGTCGAGTCGTTAATTACTAATCTAGACGACGACATATCTCTTATCTCATATATTATCCCCCAACTCTTTCAAATCATCCAACCAATCATCTATTAGGAATTTCTTGTTGAGAAATCAATGCAAGTAGATTTAGGGTTTGATTTCTTCTTTCTTGATAATTACTTGTGAATTATGTTGGCTTCTTTTACTTCTTTGTGATATTATGTTTCATCAAGCAATTACCAAATTATGTGTGTACGAAGATCACAAGAATACGAGACACAAGATGTAGCCACTCTGCCAGGGAAAACCCTATCTTGGGGGAAAACCCAATCAAAATCTCTTCCTTCAATAGTTTTTCCTAAGACTCTTCAACCTAGACACAGACCTCTTCCAATCACCAAGTCAACCCTTCCTTCTAGTAGTTGCGATCTTCGACTTTGCAGCAACAACACTTCGATCTATGCAGCAGCAGCATCTTCTACCTCGGCAACACTTCGACCTATGCAACAGTAACACTTCGACCTAGCAGCTTCGACCCTCCAGCAACGCCGACCTACTGCAATAGCAAAACTTCGACCCTGCAACCCCAGCAACTTCGATCCAATATTAGCCCAGTATCTTCACAAAAAAGAGAGAGAGAACCCAAAAACTTTGATCTTGTCTTCCAGCTTCTACCTCTTGCACTTCGCACTTTTTCTACACTTCCTATTATGTGTATCAAACTTGTTGAGTGGATGTTCAAATGAATCAAACTGCATTGTATATATAGGCTTCTTGTGGGTCGAATTGTTCCCTTTCAGGTTGACTTGGTGTGGAGGTGACAAAATTCATTTTTGACTCAAAAATAATTATTTTTACATGATTCAAAAGCCCAAGAAAGGTCTCATAAAATATACAATGACTCTAATGACTCAATACAAATCCTAGGAGTCCACAATGGGGACTTTGACTAATAAAAGATGACCCAATCATGAAACCCATGCTTTAATAAGTCATTGTAATAATAATAAAAAATTCATTTTTCATTCTTTTGACAAGTACATTACATAATGACTCAAATACATTTATGAAGACCGAACCTAGTTACATTTTTCAACATTTATTTCCTTTAGTTTCAAATGATAGGAGAGAGTTTCATGGGATCTTGATAACCCCCCGGTGAAACATCACCCAAGGAGGGCCAATGGCTCTTGTCCTTTGGCAGTCCGCTGCACTTGCATGTATCTCTATCAATGCTTTGTTTCACTTCAAGCTGCTATGGTTTAGGTTTGGATTCTTCTTTATGTGGGATAGATTTGTTTATATCATGATTTTCTAGGAGCTGTATGAGCAGTCCCACATTGCAATCTTACTGATGTATTCCACAATTCCATTGACCCATTTGTGGTCACCTGTTGAACATTAATAAAATAAAATTGTCTTATCTAAATGACTTCTTTTTTTGCATATTGCAAACTCTACCTCAAAGCAATATCATGCATAGCATCTTTTAAGTGTAAACTCAAATGCATATCAATATTTATCCTTTAGTAGAAACAACCTTGGGAATCCAAAAGAACAAATAAAAAAATATGGAAATTAAGTTTTTCTTGATCATATGAAGAACTGTAAAACTTGTGTGATTGCTAATATGAACCTGCTTTATTTGTTTCCTGTAAAAGCGTCCAGAAAACATTAGTATGCACTTCAACATGCAGATCTACATGTGTTCATGTATGTGGGGATGCTCTTCCTATAATCTCCTACATCAAGCTAGACAAAAGAAAAGGACAAGATAAAGACAGATTACAGTTACCCAGCAAACTACTCAAATCTAATATGTACTTGTGTGTTTTGAAAAAGCAAAAGCGAATATATTTTTGCCCTAAAAGCAACTTGTCTTTTGGAGGAATGCAATACAAGTTCCATGTAACGTAAGTTCCATTAAACGACAAGGAAAGATAATGAAGACAAAAGCTTCACCTTATAATCGATGATAAATTCCTGAGCAGAAGCAATTATGTATGCCACGCAACCTGTATACAGCCAACAATGTGTGATCAGTTATACCAGAGTACATTCATTTTATATGTATAGATCAATTACAATCTCTCAATATTGACACACAACACCATTTTTTCATCCTTTCTATCTCTTCCATTTGTTTTGTTTTGTATCTTTTATTTGATAGAAATTTAATGAAATGAAATTATATTAATGTCAACTGATAACAAAATGGATCAATGGGACTGGAAAGAACAGAATATCAAAATGGTGAAAATGAAAGTGCAAAAATTGTCTCCTAAAAGTAGCATTGAAAACCTACATCTAAGGAATAATTAGAAAACAAAAACCCTATATATCATAGGAGTCATGGAGAAGTTAGAACGCCAACAATACAGAACAGTAACACCCCTAGTAGCTGGCCCATACTGTTTACATCAAAATATAAAACACTCTACATGATAAAGATAATCAGCAGTGTAATTTAGAGGAAATATTGTCAAAAATGTTGAGAGTCATTTCTTACCAACAAGAAGGCCGGTGCAAATGGTTATGGTCCATTTGGCAAGTGTTAGACCTGTGTATCTGGAAAAGCAGAAACAACAAGAAAATGTTAGATGTAGTGCTAAACAATAGAGCCATGAAGAGACCAGGATCATTTTGTTCCCGATAATTTATTGAACACGAATTTTGTAAAATAACAAAAAACATTACTAAAATTATATCATTCCCCGATATAAGCAGTCATATTATGGAATGTCTTCGGACTAATACTGCTAAAGGAAGCATGACACTAATTAGGTCATTAAAGTGACATGTACCCATAAGAGTCGAAACTGAGTGCAAATAGTAGTTTCCAGAGTAACTTGCTTCTTTCATTTTTGACCTTATTTTGACTAATGTCAGAAATTGGCAGGGTTTTCCTTTTTTCCCTTTACTACGATGAATTCCCTTGACGGTGGTTCACACTGCACAGTAGTGCAGGATGGATCACACAAACCCAAATCGTGACAATGTCATCCTTGGTGAATCTCAATCTTTATCTTCATTTTCAAGGAAGCCGTAGGAAGAAAACTCGGATTCCTGGCTGGTTTGCTTCCATTTCACTTCAGAGTTTAATTTGGGAACTATCTATCCAATAAAGCATGTGCAAGAATCCAGTTGTCAATGACTTGGTTAATAGATGCATGACCTTCAAAGCCAGTTTGCCTTGAATACCATTCTCATGGCGACAACAGGGTTACCAAGGATTTTCCTTTATTCTTCAACCCAGTTTATACCAATCATAAAATACTTTCAATTTTTCAAAACTATTATCATTTTCCTTTGTTACTAAATCATATCAGTGCTCTGAATCAAAGCATTGACTTCAAGGAGTAAAGCCAATGTTTATTCACTAAAACCTTGAATTTTAATAAGATAACTTTTAATTTTCGTATTGGCCTCTAGCCTCAATTTTTTCTTTCAATTTCCTGAATTTATTTATGATATTATTTCAATATTTGCATTTATTTCTTATACATATGCTGTCATTTTTTTGCATACTTCCTGTAACTCCTAATAAAGCAGTACTTTTGCTGAGATTTTGGTTCCATTTACATGCTATTTAAAATTTCTGAGACTATGGTTTCAACTTAAACCCCTTGATCTTCGGCCTCAAATGTTAAAGAGTGAAAGCATCAAGGATGGTTGATCAGTGCCCCTTCAAGCGAGACATCATCCCCTCCCCTTTTACTGGAGGAGCTATTCATGGGGTTTGCAGCGGTACTTGTGTATTTCTGCATCACTGCTCTGCTTTCCCATTCCATTGTACTAGATAGTTTATAATATATATCTGCTTTTATTTATTGAGTTTTCTTTTATAGGAGCAGCCTCTGCACTCCAACTTTGTGTTCTGCACTATCGTACTTAGCACTCCTTTTGACATATTTGTGGTCATCTTGTTGGACAATAATAAAATTATCTTATTTTATCTACCAAATCCTTCCCTCGAGGTTGTATATACTATATTCTTTGAGCTATGATCTTAAGATAAGTTATAACCAAACATTTCAGTTATACATTTCCTACTATTAGTTATATATTACATTGCCTCGGCGACCAGTTTCTACTTAGGCTCTAGTAAGAACTCATGGATACATAATATTAGAATTGAATATTACTAATTTATATAGAGAAACCTGTCGTGCAAGTTACATTATTCTTGGAAATACTCAAATGTATTTTTGTTTAGTAAGAACTGCATATTCTTCATGGACTTCTTATTAATAAATATTGCGTTTCTGTCTTTGAGCAGTGTTATCCCTCATTTTGCATGAGACCTACACTAGTGAATTCTTTCTCTATGCTCGTGATTTCCATCATAAAGCCATCCTAAAGGCAGGTATACAGGTTGATGGAACATCGGATGGCCTTCAGGGATGTGAGTTCACATGATGATTTTGATGCCTTGGTTGATAATTGATGAGATGATGTAGTCATGGGGGTATTAAAATGTGTTTTGCTTGGTATAACTGTCTATCATAAAGAGAGCATTGCAGTTGTTCATGTGATGTACTCGCCTTCATTTTTTGCTATATGATTGGATATGTGGATATATGACTTCCTTGATGGAATTCCCTACCACTTATGGGCTAAGTTGTCATTGCATTGGCATTTTCAATCAGTTGGCTTCATGATGGTATAGAGAACTTAGCACTTTCCCCTTGTTTTCACTTGATGTCACATTCATTTGGGGTGATTTAACATGGTATCTGTGCAACATGATTGGAGTCTTGGTATAAAAATGCCTCAGCTTATGTGACTTCGTTTATCACTTAAATTGTTTCAATGATGAGGTGGATCATGGTCCTATATGGAGAATTCCCCTTCTTTGGCATATATGTGGAGGCACACACATATTTGTAACACTTTTGCTTGAGGTTGTCTCCTTTCTTGATAAGTTGTTTTATCAATTGGATGACTTGGCATATATTTGATGTTGATACACGGCTTCTTTAAATCTTTCCTCCATGGATCTATCACCTTGCACATACTTTATGGATGAGTTGCATGAATTGGAAGGTCACACCTGCCATCTTTGGCAAAGCATCTTGCACACAACTTGAGGCATAGTCTTATTGCATTGGATTGATGAGGGGCCACCCCTTTCCTTCATGGAATTAGTTGAGTGTTGATAACATTCCACGTATCTTCTTCACAGATTTCATACCTTGTTTCGCGGATCTGCTTGCTTGGTACTTAATTTGAGGAGTGTTGAGTTTTCTTGAGTGTTGGGGTAGCATCAGATGTGCTCTAGCTCCCAAAAATTGTGGAGGGACTAGAGTACATGAGATCTCCAAGAACTAGAAAGGGGTTTGGGAAATTGCATCCAGTTTAGGAGATAATTAATTAATTAATATTTTTAACTAAGGACCCTAATTCTAACTTAGGAAAATTAAAATATTAAAGGTAATTAATTAACACATGTTATGGAAATGACTCAAGTCATGCGGATCAAGCTTTATTTTAATCTTAGCCATCGATTCAAGATTAGATCATGGTCGTTGGTTTCCCAACGAGAAAGTATAAAGGAAAGGCTTGGGGTCATTTGGAGAACACACACACGGAGGCAGAGCACTAAGACTAAGCTGAAATTCTAGGGCAGGGTTTGCTAAGAATTTTCAGAAGTGTTTTAGCTGCAGAGAGGGGTAGTGTAGGCAAAGGGGATGATCTCATCCCAACGCCTAGAATCAGCAAGAGGTAGAGAGCGGCAACCAGAGGCAGCAGCAGCAGTTACGCAGCAGCTGCGCAACACAGAGAGCAGCTTCAGCTACGCAGTCCCTTCTAGGGCAGCATTGGGCAGCAGGGGACCCTCCAGGGTTACGCAAAGACCCTTCTAGGGTAGCGTAGGGCCTGTGTCTCCCATTCTGGGGTTACGCAGCCCTCTCCAAGCCAGCACAGAGGCTGACTAGGCTGACGCAGGGGCTTCAGGGGCAACGTTGGGGTTTCTAGGGCCAGAAATTGGCTGAGCCTTGTAAATCTCATTTGAGGGTGTGGATCAATCAAGGTTTTGATCTCGGAACAGCAGGTTAGCTGCAGATCTATCTTTTTCTCTATTGGTTTAACCAGTAGGGTACCCAGATTTGTTGTATTCAGAAACTAATTAATAATATAAACCCTCCAACAGCCAGAAGACCAGTTTTCCCACTTTGGGTTTTTCCAAGGATAGTTGTCCAGAAAATCTTGTGTGTCACTTTGTCTATGCGTGCAAGTATTCCTGTTTTTAGATCTGAATCGGTGAAAGTCTGTTATGTGTTTACTTCGATGTTAATCTGAATATTTCAGCATTAATAACTTGTTTAAGTAGGAGAATTATAACCAGATCTAACAGTAGAATTTCTGCCTAAACATCCAGAAATTTTCACATGGTATCAGAGGGATTGCAGATCTAGCAAGGTCACCAGCAGAAGACTGAAGAATCTTGCTGCAGAAAGTAGTAGAGAGAGCAGCAGCAGCAGCAGCAGAAATCCAGATCTGAAGGAAAAACAGAATTTCAGAGGGATCACAGCCTTGCAAAGGTGAGTGTGACGCAATCCTAACCAATCTCCACGCAGGCCCATGTACTTACTGCGCAGAGGCAGCGCTGGAGCCTGGAACTGTCTGCTCACGCAGAGGTCAACTAGCATGACGCAAATCTGAAGTTGTCTGAGTCAAAAGTGCCGGAAGCAGAGTTGCAAAACTTCAGAAGGTGTTGGTGGGGTTAAATTTCTGAAGATTCAGAATTTAGACTAAGCACTAGTGACAAAGAGCGGGAGGAGATCAGCTTTTCAGAGGGTTTCTAGCCAAAGAAATCTGCACATCGATCAGAGGATCGAAGAGTTGTTTCGTTGTTGATTTGTCGGATTTCCAAGAGAGGAAATCAGTTGTCAGAGGGAGTACAGGGTGCCTTTTCGCCAAGGACCCTAGATCTGAGCTTCAGTAGAGAAGCGGGGAGAGGAAGTTCCGATAGAGTAGATCTGAGCTTCAGTAGAGAAGCGGGGAGAGGAAGTTCCGATAGAGTAGATCTGAGCAGATCGCACCTCACGGACTACGTGATCATGATAGGTTGGGTGGCCTGTCTAACTTTGCAGTTTGGAAGGCCAAAATCCTGGTAGTCATGGAGGCATACGGGTCTAAAAGACCATGCAGAAAAGGCCCTGGCCATGCCGACCACTGTGGATCTCCTGAAGAAGCATGAGGAAGTTGCGGCACATGCCAAACGTTTCATAATGGATGGGGTTAAGGATCATATTGTTCCACACATAGCTGAAAAGAAAACAGCTCATGAGATGTGGAAAGCCTTAACAGCCCTTTATGAAAGGAAGTCAGTCCAGAGGAGAATGCTTCTGGAGAATCAATTGCAGTTATTCATGATGACTAAGGGAGAAGAAATAGAACCCTTCCTTTTCAGACTACAGTCGATCAGAGATCTGTTGTCTACCATGGGAGCAAAGGTGGAGGATGATGTGATGGTAGGGACTGCACTCAATGCGGTCACAGAAGAGTGGGAAACCTTTGTCCAAAGTTTCTTGGGCAGAGCAGACCTTCCCGACTGGGACAATATGTGGGCAATCCTTCATCAAGAAGAACTCCACCGAATCACCAAGAGGTAGTACAGCACAGGATCCAGTGAAGTGAAAAAGGAAGAAAAAGAAGATGCAGCCCTGGCATCTAAGAGGCAGCAAGGGAAGAAGAAGCGTGAGCTATCCAAGATAAAGTGTTTCCAGTGCGGTGAATTAGGACATTTCACCAGCAATTTTCCTTGGAAAAAGAAGGACAAGGAAGCTTCTACTTCCAAGGTTGTTGTCGCGGACAATGGTTCAGAAGATGACGCAGCCATGAGCGCTCATGAACCATGAAAGTGGGGCGACATGGACCTGTAGAGAAGCTACATAGTGATGGCGAGATCCTTGAGCAGCTCATCTCTTGGATCACATCCGAGCTACGGGAGCCCTAAGACAGTAGCGGGACAAGTGGAGCAATTGGTGCAGAGAATCACGAATGAAGCAGAGGAAAATCTGAAAGCTGAAGGGAGCAGCGTAGTGCAGATGCAGCAGCAACGTAGGGGCTAATGTGACTTCAGCAACGCAGAGCAAAGCTGCAACAACGTGGAGGCTTCAGGAGGACAGCGCAGCGCAACAGCAGCGTGAGAGATTTCAGCAAAAGGGGTTGATGTGACTTCAGCAGTGCAGAGCGAGTCTGCTTATGCAGTGCAGAGCTGTAGTTGTGCATCATCCTCCAGATGACAACACAGATCAGCAGCCAATGGAGCTTCAGTGATGAGGATGCAGCCCAACTAACTTGTTTGTCAAAGATTGGGCAGAAGTTTCAATTGCTTCTCTCAGCAACTGAAAATGCATTGCAACAGTTGTCAGCACGATGCAACAGATTGAGAGGGAGATGCAGTACAGATGTAGCAGTGGCGGTGGCAGCGTCATGGGCAGCAATACAAAATGGCAGCAACAGCACAGTGATGAAGGGCAGCAGGTCCAACATCAGTGTAGAGACCCACACCAGAGATCATTGCAGAGCTTCTAGGCGAAGCAGAGTTGTACTAAAGCACATTCCTCACTAAGCGAGAGTGTTGAGTTTTCTTGAGTGTTGGGGTAGCATCGAATGTGCTCTAGCTCCCAATATTTGTGGAGGGACTAGAGTACATGAGATCTCCAAGACCCAGAAAGGGATTTGGGAAATTCCATTCAGTTTGGGAGATAATTAATTAATTAATATTTTTAATTAAGGACCCTAAGTCCAACTTAGGAAAATTAAAATATTAAAGGTAGTTCATTAAAACATATGATGGAAATGACTCAAGTCACACGGATCAAGCTTTCTTTTAATCTTAGCCATTGATTCAAGATTAGATCATGGTCGTTGGTTTCCCAACGAGAAAGTATAAAAGAAAGGCTTGGGGTCAATTGGAGAACTCACACATGGAGGCAGAGCACTAAGACTAAGCCGAAATTCTAGGGCAGGGTTTGCTAAGAATTTTCAAAAGTGTTTCAACTGCAGAGAGGGGTAGTGTAGGCAAAGGGGATGGTCTGATCCCAGTGCCTAGAATCAGCAAGAGGCAGAGAGCAGCAACCAGAGGCAATGCAGAGAAGCAGAGGCAGCAGCAACAGTTACGCAGCAACTGTGCAGCGCAGAGAGCAACTTCAGCTACGCAATCCCTTCTAGGGCAGCGCTAAGCAGGAGGGGACCCTCCAGGGTTATGCAAAGACCCTTCTAGGGCAACGTAGGGTCAGTGTCACCCATTCTGGGGTTACGCAGCCCTCTCCAGGCCAACGCAGAGGCTGACTAGGCTGATGCAGGGGCTTTAGGGGCAGCATTGGGCTTTCTAAGGCCAGAATTTGGCTGAGTCTTGTCCCGTTTGAGGGTGTGGATCAGTCATGGTTTTGGTCTCAGAACAGCAAGTTAGCTGCAGATCTATCTTTTTCTCTGTCAGGTTAACCAGTAGGGTGCCCAGATTTGTTGTATTCAAAAACTACTTAATAATATAAACTCTCCAGTAGCCAGAAGATCGGTTTTCCCGCATTGGGTTTTTCCGAGGACAATTGTCCAGAAAATCTTGTGTGTCACTTAGTCTATGTGTGCATGTATTTTTGTTTTTAGATCGGAATCAGTTAAAGACTGTTATGTGTTTACTTCGATGTTAATCTAAATATTTCAGCATTAATAATTTGTTTAAGTAGGAAAAGTATATCCAAATCTAACAATAGAATTTCCGCATAAAGTAACATTCAAAAATTTTCACAAGGAGGACATCAACCATTTGAATCTCCTATGCACACGTTCTCATGCCTCATTGAAGTATGTTTTTGTTGGATGTCTTACGCTTGATATTTTTGGCAGGATTGACTTGATTCAAACCTAGATGAAGGAGGCCATCCACTTGAGGATGTTGCTTGCAACATTGTTTAGGGAATTCACTCTTGAGTTTTGGTCGATTACATTAATCATGATCATTGATGGAAAGCTCCACAACTTGAGCCTTCTTTCATATCTTTTCATACTTTAGTAGTTGGACATTTTATTTGGAAATGCCACACCTATTATGTTGATCCATCTGACGTCTTGGGACAACTAGGATGATCACCTCATCCTTTCATGTTGATTTGTCAAATCAGAGAAACAAGTCATAGGAAGAATTCCACAGTGCACCAAACAATAGAATGTTGAGACCCTAGGTGGCAGACCCTTAAGGCGAGCACACACATCATAGTCAAGCTAGGGCAAGTGCAACAACATCACCATCGTAGATTTTGCAATGTTTGTTGTGGTGTTCAAGGAAAATTATTTTTTTCAACCTTAGATGTTAGGAGTATCCCCCACTCCTCAATCCTCCCAAGAATTATACAACCAAACCCCCTGATGGTTCTAGAGGACTCCAATAACAAGCCAATTCCCGATTTTTCCCTTTCAACCTCGACAATACCCAGTAGACCTTGACAACATTGACCTCATCTTGAAATGTCTCTCTCACACTCTCTCCTGATCAGGTCTTAATTTTCCCACTTTTCTAGTCTTGGGAAAACGCACTTAGTATTTTGTAGCACTATACCTTTTTCATGGTTATATACATGTGTTTTGTTGTCATACTACTACATGTTCTTTCTTTATGTTATTTTCAACATTTGTTATTATTGTTAGGTCGGCTAGGATTATATTGTGACCCCATGGACTCCTATATATATAAAGAAGGTTTTGTCATTTGAATCATCTAAGAATTGTTCATTTATGTAATGTAAAGGAGGTTTCCCCCTCGAAGTGGTTGATTTCTAAGTCGTTGATCTCTCTTTTCTTCTATTTTGTGAGTTGGTTTCATAACATTTGGTATCAGAGCTTTGGATTCTAGGGTAATAGTGCTTATTAATTTGGGTACTACCCATAACAACAAAGGGTAGTACCTATTGATTCGGGTAGTACCCATAACTACGTTGCCCTCTAGGGTTTCGATATGTTGCCCGCACTGAATAGCAAAACTCCTTTCTTCATTACTGAGCTTTTCGGCTGATCATCTGCCCTTTGATACCATGTAAAAATTCAGTGACCCGAATCCTATTGCAGCAACTGGAAATAATTCTCCTAATTGTTAAATTAATTTTTAACAATTATAGTTATTGTTTGCTACAGCAAATACTGAATCAATCACACTGCAACCTACACAAATAAACTGCGGAAGAATAAATGTTGGAAGAAATGCTAGCACACACACATAAAATTTACACAATTATTTTTGGACAAACGTCCCCGGAAAAAACCAACTTGGGAAAATTGGTGCAGTAGATGAGGGTTTTATTATTATGTAGCATTGAAATAATTTGAGTACAACTGGATGTTGAAATTGGAAATCCTACAGAGAAAAGACTGGCAAGAAAAATCTAGTGAGGAATTTCCTCACTCCACAAGCAAATCTGGGCTCTGACCTCGGCTCAAATTGAGTCGTCCAAACTAGTTTTGCACAGTCACTTTTGCATTGAGCTCGAAACAGCTTCTCCTAAATTCGTCTGGTCAGTTGTTGTCTGGGAAAATGTCTCTCCTGGCCTCTGGAACCTCTGCCCAACTTCTGCCACTGACACTCTGCTTCTCCCCAGCAAATATGAAATTGCCTCTAAAGGCTACTGTGCTACTCTGTGTCAACCTCACTGTGGCTCCTCTGCCTCTCTGCAAATGCACTCACCGAAACTGGAATCCTTCCTTCGGCTTCACTATCCCTGCCCCTCACTCATTGCTTCGATCTCACTGACTCTCTCTCCGGCAACTGACAGCTGCTACTCTGGAAATCAATCTGCCAATGAAATCGAACTACTGAAGTGATTTCTCCAAGCCCAATCGACTTCTTCTTATAATCCTCTATTGAGACTTCAACGGCCAAGATTAGATCTTAATCAATGGCTAAGATTAACTTGATACAATTCGTGTGAGTTTCTAGAACATTCACACCTTAACTTAATTAATTATGATTAATTAGTAATATTCCCTAAGTTTGGACTTAGAAAATATTTAAAATTGACTAATAATCTACTTAAGTCATTTCTAGGCGAAATTTCCAGAAACGATTTATGGGCTTTGGAGATCTCATGTATTCTAGCCTCTCCACAAAATTTTGTGGCTAGAACACATCTGATGCTACAAAACTAGCAAGTGCATCCCTTTGGCGTTTCGTTTGGCTGATGGGCGTTGTTAGAGGTGGTAAGAAGTTTGCAACGAATGCACAAGCTGGCTTCCTATGTATTCTGGAGTAGGGTTGCTACACTACGTGGTTTATGATTGTGTTGTGGAGAATTAATACCTAACTCATTTGGGGGACATTGCATTTCGTTGTTTGGGACCCCGGTCCTAACATAGCGCACAAGCATTGGAAACTTCGATGGGAGTTGGCATTTTGAGTCCTTTGTTGTTATGGCCCTTTCTAGAATTGACTCTTGCAAGAGGTACCTCTCCTAGTCTTCTAGGGAAGCCCTTGTGACCCTTTATTTTGGGTTGTTAGTTGTTGGGAGTCAAGCTTTGGGGTCCTTGTTTCGTTGGCTCTAGTACCCCTCCTATTCTATAGTTATTTGGTTGTAGTTTCTGGGTGTTGGCATGGTGGTGTCGTGGTGCTCTAAGTCGGTTTCGCATTTGTTATGTCTTGAAATAATTTTCGTTGGGTGCTTTGAGTTGTTTGCTTGAGGTGTCGTGTGTGTGCTTTAATTCCATGTTGTCTATCTCTGTGAGAAGTGACGCGACAGATAGTTTGTTTCCTCGGGTCAGTTGTGTCTGGGTTTTTTAGGTCAATAGTTCCTTGTCGACAGTATTCTGGTATTCTAGGGTAGGGTTGTGACGGGGTCCTTTTGTCCTACAGTCTTGCTCTGTCACGCCTCCATCCCTTTTGGTTGCTTCAGGCTAGGTGGTGGTGATAGTCCCCTCAGCGTTAACCTTGGGGAAGAGGTTGTGCATTGGGTGGTGGCATTTGGGATCCAAGTTCGCGATGCTTGTCCAATTGGGTCACTTGGGACCTCCTTGGAGTTTGATGTGTCGACAAGGGCAGTGGGGAGGGGGCATCCAGGGTGGAATGGCTGAGTGCGGCATTCGAGTGAGGAGAAATGTTACTGGGGGAGGAGGGGAGGAAAAGCATGATGGCGAAATTGCCCGAGAAGTTTCGCAAACCCTTACGTCTACTGTAGCTCCCCCTACCTTGGAGTTTATTTCCCACCAAGTGAACCGTATTACAGCTCTTGTTGTGGACATGAGCAAACATTTGCGGGAACACTAGGAAGAATTTGTGGGAATTTGGGAGGATATACAGCATTCCCAATGGGTCCAGATGGACTATATGGCGTCCCTCCGGCATAACCAACGACGTCTCCATGCTTGAATGGACAGGTTGGAATACCGACTTGAACATCTTGAGTTTCATGCCCATGGGCATCCACGACCTCTTGGTAATCCTAATGATGGTCATGTTCCAGTACCTCCTGAGAATTTGTGATGTTGGTTGCTGTTGTTTGTATTCTCTCTGTTTTTTGGAGCTTCACTGTTTGTTGCCCCTTGAAAATCTATGGAATCTGGCATGCTACTAGTTGTATCAACCTTTCTCTCCTAGTCAACAATTTTGGTTGAGGTGAGGTCGGGAGAGAAGAGCCTTCCAAGGAAACCTTTTGTAATCTTCTGAAGCAGTAATGGAAAATTTTGACTGACAAAAAAAAAAATATATATATATATATATATATATATAGCAATTGAACATAAGGATTTCTTGTTGTGCTCATGGGCTTTCCATAATAAAGCATGAGGGAGATGTGTAATTCCTTCCATGCTCAACATATAGTTGACATGTAACATTTAAAAAAAATAATATTAACAATAAAATATTTCAATGTTTACCTTCAATAATATATATATATATATATATAGTCATGCATGAGGAAGATGTGTTATTCCTTCTATTCTTACCATATAGTTGACAAGTGATATATAAATATATATATATATAACAAAAAAATAATTATGTCAAACATTAATAGAATATTTCAATGTCCATCCAACATACAATATTTCAATATCAATTGAAAGAAATACATTTCTTATGGTTAAAATATTTCAATGGTATGCTAATCAATATGCAAAAGATGTGTAATTCCTTCTATGCTCAACATGGAGTTGATACATGAGAGAGAGAGCACCATCTTAGATCCATCTTAACTCCAGATCTATCATGCATTGAGCATAATCAAACCCTTTGAGGTGCAAACTTTTTTTTAGATTGCAAAACTTGAAGAGAAGTTTGAACCTTGAGGGATTTGATCCTTCTCAATACATGATGAATCCAAGAGTTAAAATGGATTTGAGCTGGTAGTGACACTTGGCCAACTACTAAGTTGTGCATGATGCATCATATAAGCAAAAAGAAGAAACAAGAGCACTTGATAGATCCTAACAACCACATTCCATAACTTGCCCAATGAAACCTCGTCAACAAGGGCTGACATTTCAGGTGAGCAACATGTCCATTCGGAACTCCATTCAGAACTCTTACTAAACATTCCCAGAAACCTACTTTGTTCACCGATTGCCAGACAAGAAAGTTGCAATCTAGTTATTAAGATTTCCTTTTAATTTCGATGTAGCCTTGTCTTTTAAATAATCTTCTGGTTATCTCTAGTTGTATGATTGCAAGATAATATGAATCTTCCATAAAAGATCCTCCTTGATTGCTGTTGCAAGCAATCTGACAGGACTTTTACGGAAGATCAATCTACTTAAACTTATAAATTAGCATGTTTGCCTAATTGAAAAGCCTTACAGGTTCAATCAAATGAAATTGTCCCGAACATGTTTAGAGTGGACACAACTTGCTGCCCATGAGAGAAGGAACTCCTATGACAAATTTAACCATTACCCATGAGTGACGTAAAAAGAAGCCGAAGCATGTAAAGTATCGTATATTGACTATTCATTTTATCACGGAGATTTGATGCATATAAGACTATAGTAGACGGAAGACCTGCACTTCTTTGAAACAATTAATCTCCCTTTTCCTTTCCCTTTCTTTCATTATATAGTGTCGCTGCTAATCACAAAGTGTTTTCAAAAAGACATAGACAAATTCCCTGACAAGAGAACTAATGCATTTTCAATGCTGCCCAAAGAGCTAGTGCTGTGTCGTGTAGACAGGCCTAGATGGTTTTTACTTTTCGTGTATGGATCAAATAAGGCATTCACTCAACCAGCTAAGAATGGAATCCATTAACTACAAGATACAGTCATGAATCTAGTAAATCAAGCTTCTATACCCCTGCAGACTCTGTATTTGAGCAATCAGCGCACCAACGAAAGCAAAGGGTGCAAAGGTGCCGAAACCACATTGGTAATGGGTAGACAACTGAGGCCGATTGGTTCAAGTATGGATATCTACATTCGAAATACAGTATGTCAATGGCTATTCGCTCAGGCCCAAGAGCATCCACAGTGGCAAACAATAAGCCTGCAGGGCATTAATGACAGTATATGTGGATAGGTGCACAGTCGGATTTATACTTGCAGACATCCAACGGTATATAGTATGCTAGCATATCTTGCCATTAACGCATTGCAACTTGGTGCTTATATAGGAGATTTGTTGGGATCACCGATTCACCACCACTGATTCTAAAGGAAACAAACGCTGTGGAAAAAAAGGTCCACAACGAGGAACGGGAACTAGGATGCATCTCGATCTTGAATCTCGTGACCTCAAATCAAACGCAATTCAGATAGTATTCCTCTTTCAATCTAGATTGTGAATTTGATCGAGTTTAAGCTATGTTTCGAGCGCATTAAAAAATGTCTTAAATCTTTAAATAGGCGGTAGCTAGGAAACGAGATTTGGGTATCTATGCAACTCTGTATAATTCACAGGACCACCTTCATAAAGAATATCCAAAAACGAGATGAGAATAATACCCATATAGGTGCCTGCGCGTATGCATTTTTCTCGTCTTAGCAGACACAAAATTCTGAATGGGATCATAATCAAGGCTCTCAACACCGATTTCGCCATCATCGATCTCATGCTTTTCAGGTCTGGAGTTCAAATCCCTTCCATCGCTGACGAAAGAAACATCTTTCCAAACCTCTCCATTCTCCTCTGCTTCAAAATGTTTCATGAATCCTCCCAATTGCAGCTTAATCTCTCCGTCGTCGCCTTTATCCACCAAAGGCTGGGAGATTTCAGAGTCCTCTGATGCCATCTTTGCTATCTTCATACTCCAAGCTGACCCAAATTAAAATTAATACTCACACGACTGCTGAAATGGATTTCGAATCTGCTCGAAAATTCGGAGCAGAAGGAATTTATAGGACGCCTTCAGGAATGATCGATCCGCTGCGAGAGACTTCCCTCCCCACCAAGGCGTTCGAAAGACAGACTAGTAATAGCAATCCAAATCAACCATGGCTACCATTCCCCCGCTGAGAATACTATTTTTAATGAATTTATTAGTTATTCATTCTGGGCTGTACTTTAACATCCGTGCATAGCTAGCGACAAATCATGTCCCGAGGTGGGAAGAATTTTTCTCCATATAAAAAATTGGTCGGAATTTTGCAGTCAGGATTCTGACAATTTATTGCTAAACCTCCCTTTATTTATATATTTAGTTAGTTTATTAATATCTTTTAATGATTGCCAAACTTCTCTTTATTTTAAGGTTTACTAGTTTGTATTTATTTAATTTAAGCATCTAACCGAAACATGGAATATAATCACAAAAAAATCAGTTCTATTAGGAAAACCATTTCTTTCAACTATAACAAGATATTTAAGTCCGTTAGTTTCAAAGTTGCAGCCCATGGCTTGGCCAAGGGTTTATTTAGCTGGTTACCATGGGAAGACATATAAAGTTTAAGTGGTGTTATTATATATATATGTATATATATAGGGAGTTGTTATTATTAATTAATTAATTAATTAACTTTATATATATATATATATATGTGGGGAGTTATTCGTTTATTAACGGGTGGGTAGTATATTTTATGGTTAGGCAGGGTCGTGTATGCCATAGGGCAATATATCTTACAGGGCAGTTAAAATCAGCAGTGTGTGATACATGGCAGTTAAAGGTGATACATGGCAGTTAAAATCTACACTGGTATATATTTCTTAAGATATTAATTGTGGTATATATTTCTTAATACAGTAATAAATGAATAGTGCTTTCACTGAAAAGACAATGCTACGGAATTGATGCTAACATACTATAGTAAGTGTCTCTGATGTCTTTGAAAGCATCACATTCCAAAATGAATGTTTTTTTCTGATTTCACTACCCCACGAGTGTAAAAAGTACATACTCTTTCTTCCCAAGCTTCTTTAGGTCTCCTCCACCGCCTTGTTTCACACCGAAGTTGATGTGAGTTAGTCCTTAATTGAGCAATAAAAATCTTTGCTCTCAAGAAATGCTAGCTCCAATGTACTCTTTTTGTTGGAGATCACAAGGGGGGTTGAATTCTTGAACGTAGTACTTATTCTTTCTACCCAACTCTTTTTCCCATATACCTTTAGGGAACTTCTCCAGAACAAAATTCTTTAACTGCTTGCTATTTGTGGGACATGCATTAAGGTAAATTTTTCATTTTTGCATCAGTTTGTTGTTTTGTCTCATTCATGATTTCTTTTTCTCACTCGTGCCTTCATTGAAAATAACTTTTGGTCATCTACCTTCTCCCATTTGCTTAATTCTTTTTAGATACTTTATAAGGCGCACCATAACAATTACTTAGATGAACATCAAACTGCCCATATTTCTTTATGAAATCCATGATTTCTTTCTTTCACTCATACCTTCATTTTTAAACGCACATTTAATAGACAAACTCCATAAATATTGATTGCCCTTTAACTCCATATTAGTGGCTGTTGCTACGTGGCTCTCGCATCGCAAAGTCTGTGTTCAATTTCCACGTGTTGAAAGAAGAATTGAAAAATGCATTTTGAAACTTAATTGTCACCACGTCCCCTGAACAATGAATGCGCTGCATTTCATTAATTGCTCCGACGTGTAAACCACATATTCCGGGAGGAAATCCAAAATTAATTTTTATTCTCCGACCTGTGACCCATATATTCCGGGAGGAAATGCAAAATTAATTTTTATTCTGAACGATTGACGTTAAAAAAAACGGCATAAAAGTGACCGATAACCTCAAGTGTTTTATCGGCATTGTCATCTCTGAAACCAAGTAAATTGAAAATTTGAGAAATATGCATCCGCACTGCAGTGTGAACTTGTAATCTCTACAGAAAATGTAAGAGAAAATATTTAAGCAGGACAGAGAAAAGCGTTTGCACTGAGAGTTTATTGCGTGTCTAATTTGTACCAATGGTGGTTGGGTCAGAACCTAAAACAAAAAAATTCTTCATTAATGACTTGAGAGTTTGGGTAACAAAAATTGTATATAATTACACGGCAATCTAAAATAGAATAAAGAGTTTATGATGGGATGGAAATCTATTTAATAATAATGCTTTTATTCAATTTTTATTTTATAATAATTTAATAGTTAATTACAGAAATAAATTTATGTAACTTGTACTAACTTGTATCAATAGTTGTTGGATCAAAACCTAAAACAAAAAGTTCTTTATTGACTACTTGAGAGTTTGGGTAACAAAAATTGTATATAATTACACGGCAATTTAAAATAGAATAAAGAGTTTATAATGGGATGGAAATCTATTTAATAATAATGCTTTTATTCAATTTTTATTTTATAATAATTGAATTGTTAATTATAGAAATAAATTTATCTAACTTGCACCAATGGTTGTTGGTTCAAAACCTAAAACAAAAAAATTCTTTATTAACGACTTGAGAGTTTGGGTAACAAAAATGGTATATAATTACAGGGCAATCTAAAATAGAATAAAGAATTTATGATGGGATGGATTTTTATTTAATAATAATACTTTTATTCAATTTTTATTTTATAATAATTTAATTGTTAATTCTAGAAATAAATTTATCTAACTTGTACTAATTTGTACCAATGGTTGTTGGGTCAAAACTTAAAACAAAAAAAATTCTTTATTAACGACTTGAGAGTTTGGGTAACAAAAATTGTATATAATTACATGACAATTTAAAATAGAATAACGAGTTTCTGATGGGATGGAAATCTATTTAATAATAATGTTTTTATTCAATCTTTATTTTATAATAATTTAATTGTTAATTATGGAAATTAATTTATCTAATTAGTGAGAGATGTTTGAATGGAGAATGGTGATATTTATGCAAATATATTATTCTTAAAAAAAAAAGTATTGGAGAAAATTAATAATATTGTATAATAAGATTTAGTAAAAAAATATAATGAAAAATAAAATTAGAATTTATGTTCATAATGAATATGTAAAAATAAATATAAAATTTTATTATCATTTAACTTTAATAAAATTTGGTATTAGTGTTTTGGTATAAGAAATAGAAAAAGATATACATAAAATAAAAGTTTAAAAAGGTGATAATCTATGGTAGATCTATTTAAGCGTGTTAATAAATTAGTGTAATGAAAGTGAGTGAAACCATAGATCTATTTAAGCGTGTTAATAAATTAGTGTAATGAAAGTGAGTGAAAATGAAATTAATAGTTAGAAATAATTTTATTTATATTAAAATTGATTAATTAGTTAAGTTTATATTTAATTTTAAGAAGATTAAAAGATTTTGTTATAAATTATTATGAATTTAATTTAATTTAATCATTTATTAAATTCAAAATATTTATTAAAAGTTGATATTGGATTGGTAGCTCGGTGCGAGAGAGGTGTAAATATTTTTATTTATGTTAAAATTGATAAATTAATTAAGTTTTTATTTAATTTTAAAAAGATCAAAAGATTTTGTTATAAATTATTTTTAATATAATTTAATTTTATCATTTATTAAATTAAAAATATTTATTAAAAGTTGTCATTGGATTGGCGAGGTGTAATTTTTCTTTAGTGGTTATATATTTGAGTTGACACATGTTATTTTTAAATAAAATTAAAATTTCTCTAAATTAAAAAACATTGTGAGCTATAATAAAAATAAAAAAGAATATACATGTTTAATATGAAGCACGTGTGGTAAAAATATTTTATTCTCACTCTCAACCATAAATAAATTATTTCTATATCCATGTGAAGTAAAATAATCTTCTATTAACTTTCAAAAAAGATAAGATGAGTAAAAGATAAACTAACTAAAAGTTTAAAAACCCTTATATTTTCACTTTTGACTATGAGTGAGATGTATAATTAGTATATCTTTCAAAAATATTGCAATACAATATTTAATGGGGCAAGTGTGGTTGATTATGTGATTTGTTCACAAAGTTTGATAGAAAAGATAGATGAAGATTGAAGAGCTTGTAATTAGGACTTAAAATCGTACCATAACCCAATTTATATGAAGTTATCATGGGTAGAAGAAATGCAGCATATGATGAATGGATAACCAGATACTCACGAGCGATCACTACTGAGGGGAAATATTCTTCTAACACAATAAAATTATACTCTTCAAGACAATGCTGGAGAGATTAATTCAGAAAGAGAAAACTGGTTTCCAAAGCTTCAACAGCCATGAGTTAACAAATATAATTCAAAGGGCTCTTAAAAGTGCAAAAGAGAAAAAAAATAGGAAATCATAATCTAATTGTTTTCTTGTAATTGCTTGGTTTGATGATGAATGCAAAATGGCAAGGAGAACCTTGAAAAAGATAGGCAAGAAGAAGATGAATGTAAAGTTATATAAGCAGATACTAAAAAGAAAAAAATACGAGTTCATGCAAACAAGGCGAGAAGAGTTAATATATCTAGGCAAGAATAACCCAAAACTTTTCTGGCAAGAACTTCAACCAAGGAAGAAGCAAATCGAAAATAATACTATAGCCAATCAATAGTTTGAATATGCAAGACAACTATATGAGAAAAAAATAAGAGGCCGAGCCTCCCCCTAGGCTCAACACAACTACAAAGCTCTTCCCATTACAAGAGGTGGAGATTGGAATTAAGAAGTTGAAAACAGGAAAGGCAAAAGACTTGGTTGAACTTTAGGCATAGTATCTAAAATGGGGAATGAACACTCTTGCACCGCACATCATGGAAATTATATTGGTGTCAGGCTTGGCTGTGACCTTAAAATTGGATACTAATAATAATAATATAGTTACTGACTTATTTCAAGATCAATTTCATATATATGTGTGCAAAAAGAGAATATATATATATATATATATATATATATATATATATATATATATATATATATATATTAAAAACAAGAAAAACAATTCAATTACTTACTAATAAAAACAATATGAGGGGTAATTGAAATTTTTTTATATTTTTTCATATATATATAACATTTAAAAAGTATGGATAATGATAAAAAAATTTAACTTGATACCTATTTAAATAAAATATTTCAATGTCCACTAATATGCTAAAAAACACACACACATTATATTAATTGAAAAAATAAAATCTTATGGTTAAAACATGTGAAGTAGTCTAGCTATTCTACATTTTGGCTCATTTTCATATATCTATTTTTTTGTAGAATTTGAATGAAATCTATCGTAGATTTGTTGGAATTGCAAGATTATGTTGTGTAGTCTACACAAACCAAGTGGCCAAGGGGATTTTCAAGGCATTGAATTCATTTGTGCATTAAAAAATGCAATTTAAACAATGAAAAATGACAATCAATACATTTTAACCATGGATCTATCAAATAACAATGGGGAACAAATATATTTTTTCAAGTTTTTAAACCATGGATCTATCAAGTAATAATGGGGAACAAATCTCTCACTTGCAAATGGTTTTTCAAGTTTTACACTTTAAAATAAATTGAAACCTCAAAAGACTTTATGCTTCTTAACACTTGTTAAATCCATGATTAAGATGAATATATACTAATTAATATGATGATGATGATGATTAACATCCACTAAGACCAATGCTCAAAAAGAAGGGAAAGAAACACTCCAATATCACTATAGCTATATTGACTTAACAGGTCAGGAAGGTTGGATATGTGGGAAATGTTTTGGAAATGAGAATGGATGTGAGTAAGAGTCGGGTAATCTAAGAGAAAGTTTTTTTCATCTTCAACCCTCTTAGTATCGCAAAGGTGGCAAGTTATTTTGTCCCAAGGTGTTTTGGGGAAGGTCCAACGCACGATTTCACTATGAAACTCGTGAGAATTAGTTATAATATTTGCAATGTTCATTATCTTCTTAGTAGTGGTCAAGACAGAGAGATCATTCTAGTTAGAAAGGGTGGGGTTGATCTCATCCTTGTTGTAGAAATTTGAATAATAGCTGAATTATTCACCGAGATTATCTTGATTACACACTATTTAAGCTTCATGCATAATACATAACCTCTTCTACGATTGATCATCAATTTGCGGAAATAGAAGCAGTCGCATGCGCACATAAAAACATAATCAAGCACACATATAACACAGTATGTAATGGGGAAAGCATACAGCTGAAAACCCCCAACTATCTGTATATTATAATGATAGAGAACATGTAACAATACATAGCACAAAGCTCTCACAGCTCTTAGCACTATCTCACATGCTACACACAAACTAGCTCTGAGATGAACAAGTCACAGGTTCAAATCTCCTCCACAAGTCTCCCTGCCTCTACTGCGCAATCCAAGATGAGTAATGATGAGATCCAAGTTCGAATCCCACTGGCTTGTACTGCGCAATTCTCGTTGGCAATCTCAATCAATGTGTGTGCAAAATCCCATGCACAGCTATAGTCACAACTGATAGTAGACTCACCCTTTCACCCACCTCTAACACTGGTCTCCACTGAACTTTCCATGCACTGTAGTTAACTGATGTGTTCTTTAGTTGATTTATGAGTTAATAATTAATTCACACCACTCATCACTAGTGTATTTGTCAGTTAGACTAAATACAACTAGTTCAACTAAGTTAAACCGAACACAACTCCACCAACTGTCTCATCAACTCCACCAAACTCTGCCACATGAGTTCTAACTGAAGTCAACCATGCAATAACTCAACTAACCCTTAGGAAAAGTGTATTTCCTTCTGTCAGCTGCATGTGCCACATCCAAGCATCAAACTGAAGTGCTGTAAGAGGATAAGATAATGTTTATAGTCTAAATATTATTAAGGGTTAATAATATTTGACTGTTCTATTTTTAGCCTTGCAGTCTAAAAATAGATTCCGCCCAATGTCTAAAAATAGAGGTCCATCTATTTTTACCAACTTGACCAATCATCCATAAATAGCATCCTGCAACTCATAGACCGTGATCCATATGTCTAAAAATAGACTTTGCGCCAAAAATAGCCCGCGGGCCCACTTAGTGAAGGCGACTTCTTTTCACTAAGCTCCATCATCTTGTTGCATTTTCAACACTTGTAATACCTTAGCTTCCTTTTCCCCTCTAGCTCCTTATCGCCCCACAATTTATCCTTAAATTTGGAGGTAACAGTATTTTTAATGCTATCCTTATTCCCCAAGATGATCCTATCCTTTATCTCCCAATAGTCGAGCCAAGACTGGGCATCCTTATTCCATCCATGCTTGAGACAGAGGTGGGGATTTTGGCTAGAGTTGGAAGAAATTTTGGGAAACCTCTTAGCTTCCATGTTATACAACTTCTTCTTTTACATCAAGTACCTAAACATAGCCATGATTTCAATGGGGGAAAGGTTGGATTCGATTAAGAGGAGAGTATAGGGAATATTTCCTTTAATCTTAAAATTGTAAGTTATGAATTTCTTTTGAATCATCCCAATCCTCCTCCATGACTCTCTGAATATACTACAACCTCAAACCTCACATCCATATAAAATACAACGATGACGAGAGTCCTAAAGAGAACCCTTTTTTTACTCCAATTCCAAAGATCAACTGACTTACAATTGTTTTCAAGCTCATAATAAGCTTTCTAGTCTCTAATAATCATTTTATCAATGTTATAATTCCAATTGAGCTGATAATGAATATCAATACCTAATTTTTTGTAGGAAGAGACCCACCCCAAGTAATTGTTATCATAGAGGAAATCACCATGGTTGATCTTTTTGGATTTAATTATCATGACTTTAGTTTTGTTGGTATTAACCATCATACCCATCCTAGAGCAGTAATCATGGAGGGTCTTAAGTTGCATTTTGAGATCATCGTGGCTTCTAGCTAGAAGAAAAATATTGTCGGCATAAAGGAGAAGAGTAATGACCATACCAGCGAGGTCAGGGCCACTGCAACCCGCAATTTCCAAACACTTTTCTAGCTTATTGATGTAAATGCCAAAAAGGGTGGGTGATAGGGGCACCCCTGCTTAGCACCAATACTGCATTTAATTTTTTTAGACCACCCCTCGTGGGTTTTAAGATTGGTAACAACATTCTCATAGAGTTAAATTACAACAATTCTTAACTCGGGAGGACCATTGTCTCTTCAAGTCTTTTCCATAGCTTATGTTGAGGGACAATATCAAAAGCTTTTCTAAAGTCAACAAAACAATAGAAGATATCAGTTTTACTATTGCGACACTCCTCAGAAATGATCCCAAGCGTGAAAAGATGATCAATAGTCGAGTGATGTCTCCTAAAACCAGCTTTCCCTTTCGCTCTTTTATCACGACTTTCAAGCCGGAGGCCAATCTTCTTTTCCAATATGAGCCCATACAGTTTGGATAAAATATGGCTAATCATAATGGTCCTATAGTTAGAGGGATTGTTTTTGTCCCTACTTTTAAAGATAGGCACAATAAGACTTTGTGTCCAAATCTTAGGAAAGTTGTGCTTTACCGCGAAATTGAGAAGTTTGTGGATATGAGGGATGAGGATAGACCTTCTCATTTTGCATATTTCATCTTAGTATCCTTTAATGTCCATAGCTTTCCCATTAGCGGGCTTCTTAATCCCAAACTCTACACCTTCCAAAGAAAATATATCCTCCTTTATGAGAGTGTTTAAAGCAACGTCCATGGTGTCTAGCGAGTCATAAAGCTTCTTCAGATACATATCCCAGTTCTTTAAAGGGATCTAATGATTGTCTTTAATTTTGCGAGCAAGTACAATTCACCAAAACTTTTTGGGCGTAGCTTTCGAAAGGTGAAGAAGATATTATTGTCTCTTATTAATATAGGACATTTTATTCCTTTTGATAAGATATTTGTATATACTTATGTTTCTGATCTTTATAGTTTCGTTAGGAGCGTCTCTAATCACTTTCCTGGAAATTTTACAGTCCTTATCCTACCAAGGGATGGAAGTTCTATTATTCTTTTTATATGACACCTCAATAGATAATTTGTTAATGGTGGTGGAAAGGGTTGTAGTAAAATTGTAGCGGATTTGATCAATGTTATTATTTTAAGTTAGGAAGTTGAAATCCATCTCTAAATCCTTTAAGAAGAGATCTATTTTACTTCTATCAAAACAAGTGTGCACTTGACTCTCACAAATATTTTTCATGTGGATGGTATGCATGGCAAGATTGATTAAGGACAAAGGTATGTGGTCGGAATTAGGTTTGTGATCATTTAGCAGTTCAAGGTTATTAATACGGTTGAAAACATGGGTGTCAGATATCACATAATCTACAAAGCATTTCCCAACCCATGAACCCAAGTCATCTGACCAAAGGTAGGTCACTTGTTAGCTCCACTACAAATTATCAAGTCTTGGGGACTATAAAGCTTGAGAAGATCGATACCAAATAGGTTCTCGGTAATGTCATCCGAATTTCTTTTGAATCTATTAGCTAATCCACCATCCTCATCTAGCCACACGGGGTCGGGGCTAGGGTTATTGCTTAGGATAGTAGTCTGGTTAGTAACAGTTCTAGCATTAAATTCCCCAAGTAAAAGGATATTACCTTCATTATTTTGGCTATGGATGTCTTGTTCCTAGGTATTAAAGGGGGAGTTATTATCTAAGTTGTTTTTCTTATAGGAGGTAGAGTTGATAGGAGAAAAATAAAAAATTGTGAGGAAAATCCTATTGGTGTTAGAATCAGAAATTTCAATCTAAATGTACTGATTGAGGGGATCAATTTTAGGAAGTCAAATGTTAGAAGAAACCTTATTCTTTATATAACAAGATATACCACCAACCCCTCTAGGCGAAATATTCTCGTTCCAAGCTGACTAGATAATGAATCTGTCAATGTGCGGGACCCTAGATTCCTCATGTTCCCAAGTTTTAACTAAGAAAATAAGATCAATATCACTCGGGATCCAACTTATCATAGGACCTTTACGCCATGGAAAACCACGACAGTTCCAGAAAAGGATCCAGAGTGACCCTAATTCCTATTTGTCACTCTTATTTTGGGCTCTATCTCTAATAATAGTTTTCATATTCCTAATAATTGTTCATTTCCCTTCATTTATTGTCTCTTTAACATTTTGGACCTCTTTCCTTAATTCAACTTAGTCTTTTGAAATAAGTTATTTTTTAGCCTTTGGGGATTTGCTAAAAATATTTAATTTATGGTCATTAATATTTTTATATACATTTAATCATCATGGAGACAATAAAGAAATGTAATGGTGTCAACTTAGTTAAATTTTGATGTTGAATCAATAACTTAGAGATAAGTTAGTAAGGAAAAAAACTACAGTAGTAATCACTGGAAGGGAAGCTACAACAAAAGGATTGATAAAATGAACTGTTCTGGTTGTCGGTGGTTTATAATGAGCTATTCGATCTCGTGGTCAAAAACTCGTATGAATGCAAAAACGGTTTTGTTAGTGGAGAAGAGAGTTTGTCTCCCATGCGATGGCGGACACTGCAGAAGGTGGAAATCTATCTTTGCCCTTTCACCGAGATGGAGGAAATGTTGGGCATAGGTGACCCAAACACCCGAGATTGCTACGAAGGTCTTGCCCTTGGGTTGGGGCCAATACGGTGCGTTCAAGGTATAGGCAGAGTCGGGGGCAATGCGTTCAGAGTGATTCGACAGAGTCATGGGTAATGTGTTAAGGGAAATAGGCAGAGACATGGGCAGTGAGTTTAGGGTGCACGCAGTGTCATGTGTTTCGGATGGAAAACGACTGTGGAATAAGTCATGAGCGAAGGTATGGAGGAAGTGCTAGGCATCGGTGATCCGAGCACCTGAGGCGGAAAATAAGGACTTGCACTCGGGTAGGGAATGATACAACGCGTTCAGGGAAATAGGCAGAGTCGGGGGTAGGGAGTTCAGAGCGATTCGATAGGGTAGTGGTTGTGTAGGCAAAGACACGACCCAAACACAACAATCCTTCACACAATATTGCACTTGGACATCCCAGCAGGTGTTAAAACATATGAGAAACCTGTCTGTGGAATTTCATTGTTCGAGTTTGTGTGGGAATGAAGTGTAAAACAAGATTGGACAATTGGCATAAAAGGATCTGAGGTAATATGATTGTTTTGGACTGGTGTAGGAACCGTTGCAGCAAGGGGGAGAGGCCATGGATACCAGCGGGAATGGCCAAAATTTTCTCTTTTGAATCTCAGGGAAGAGGCCGTTTGGGGAGGTTGGTGGATCTTACACGGTCTGTCAAGGACAGTGACGAGGGAGGGACTCCCTGCACATATGTACTAGGACGTCACTTACTAGAAATATAGTTTCTCGGGATCTCTATTTCTCCATGAAAACATAGGAATTCTACAAAACATAGGCTACCATTCAAGGTGGAATTCCTTTGGGTCAGCGAAGAGTGTCGGGTCACAAAGGTAGACTTCAATAAGGAGGGGAAGATGTGGAAAGAAGGTCTACAAAAAAACAACCATCCAAGGTACTTGCTGGTAGAGTGTTGGTGGGGCAGGTAAGGGGAATAGGGTCGGATGTCGGGAGGCAGCATAGAGCGAGAGGACCCATCACTTTCTGATGGGTATGTGGATGGCACAGTGGATCCTCCATGTTTTTTGGACGATTGCCTTGTTGAAGCCACCATCTTGGCGAAAAGACAAGCATTGGACATTTATGTTACAATCTGTTGGTTTGACCCTCGATAAGTAGGGGAAGAAGGCACTATCCGATGAGGATGATAATGGGGCCAATGAACAACAGGGGGGAGCTATCAAAGTCAGAAGGCACAAGTTGAACAAGATCCCTCTAGGAGTGATAAGGGGAGTTCCTCCACCGGTTTTGGGAGTCGAATCTTTCTGGGACAAAATAGAGAGGCTAAGGAACAAAGCCTTATTCGGAAGGTGGCAACACATCCAAAAGACAGGGGAACAGGTTAAGGCTTAGGTGGAAGAAAGATGGCTCCTCAAATTGAAGTACAGACCAAAATTTAGTGTATTATTCAACGGCTGAATATGCTTTTATTCCCTAAGCCGGGAGGATGCAGAAGCCATCCTACAGTCTCCATGGATCAAAGGCAGGGGTTTTTTAATACTATAGAGGTGGAGGGTTGGATTCAATCCATTATTGGAGATGCCCAAGCAGAATTTGGTTTGGGATAAATTACGAGGGCTGCAATTAGAACTTTGGAATAAGTATGCAGTGGCAGAAATTGTAAACAGGCTTGGAGTTTTTTACTATTGGGACGAAGGGAGCATGGGGAAGCTTGACAAAAGGATGGCATGGATTTTAGTTGAAGTAGAGATGGGGAACGGGCTCATAGCAGAACTAGAGATTAGATGGAGTAATTTTGCTTTCAATTTGGCGATTGACTATTGGAACATCCCATACAGATGCTTGGGGTGTCATGAAACAGGCCACCTGCTTGCAACTTTCACATGGAGACATTCGACAAGAGGGTGATCGAAATGGTAATGGGGCTTGGCGTCGTCGAGAGAACATAACTCTGGGGGCTACAAAAAATATGGATTCTTCTGCTCGCGTCGACCGTGAAATATCAGGTATTCCGATCACCAACACAATTTATAAGGATGCTTGTTTTACACAGCAATCTTTGATTTTCGCTTGGTCTGTGAAAATGCCTGAGAAACAATCTAAGAATGTTGTTTGGGAGGAGCCAATACTGTGCACTACTTCTCGTCCTAACCATTCTGTTGTAGCGACTAGATTACAGGGGACCACTCCTCTGAGCAGGAATGGGGAAAATGGGATTGAAGATTTGTTTCTATCTTCACTCATCGTCGAGTTGGCTGGTGTGCGAGAGCCCTCAAGCAAAGTACATGGGGGAGCTTATGAGATGGCTCAGTCTCTCACGAAGGAAATGCTTAACTCCCTTTTCCTCTACCTACCTATCCGTTGGCCTCCAAGGCACAAGACGTGCTAGTCGATGTAAGAATTTCCTCTGTACTCTCCCCAGACAAGGAACTCGAGGATATCCTCTCCTCTACAGAATCAATGGATCCCCTAATGGTTAAAAGGGAATTTTTCGGTAAGATAGTGGATTCTGAATCGGTGAAGAATCCCACATACAGAAAAAAGAGGCTGCCTACATACAAAAAGACGGACGCTTGTCTGCTCATCGATCTTTCCTCCGTGGAGGTTAGGGAATGAGAGATACTTATCCATGATATAGCTTCAGTGTTTGATTTCAGAAACGTGTCCATATCTGAATTCTACAACAACAAGGTACTTAGAGACCAATTGCCCAAACAAAACATTTCTCCATGAAGATTATGTTAATGAATGAATGAATGAATGATATTTTTAATGTCCACGAGACTAAAAATAGTTTATGGGACCACCAACTTCCTTTTTTTTTGCCTTCTGCAATTCAATCTTTTTCTTACTCAAATTGATGATGAGCTGACCCAACCTTTTAATAGTTCAATCACTGAAAAGACAATGCCACAGAATTGATGCTAACATACTACGGTAACTGTCCCTGATGTCTCTGAAAGCATCACATTCCAAAATGAAATGTTTTTTCTGATTCCACTGCCCCAGAAGTGCAAAAAGTACATACCCTTTCTTCCCAAGCTTCTTTAGGTCTCTTCCATCGTCCCGTTTCACACCGAAGTTGATGTGAGTTAGTTCTTAATTGAGCTATAAGAACCTTTGCCCTCCACGGAGTGCTAGCTCCAATGTATTCTTTTTGTTGGAGATCACAAGTGGGGTTGAATTCCTGAACATAATACTTCTTCTTTCTACCCAACTCTTTTCCCCATATACCCTTATGGAAATTCTCCATCACAAAATTCTTTAACTCCTTGCTATTTGTGGGACATGCATTCAAGTAAATATTCCATTTTTGCATCCATTTGTTGTTTTGTCTCATCCATGATTTCTTTCTTTCACTCATACCTTCATTGAAGATAAATTTCGGCCATCTACCTTCTCCCATTTACTCCATTCTCTTTAGGTACCTTATAAGACGCACCATGACAATTGCTTCGATGGGAGTTGCCCCTATTTCACTCAACATTATCTCATAGGGAACCGAACTTTTTATTTTGAACTTGCTCATGATCAAGCGTTTTTGAATTTTTTTAGTTTGTTTCCATTTTGAAACAGAGATGCTGCTAGCCCACAATTCACACCCATATAATATCACTGGACAAACTAGGAGTTCAAAAAGTACTTTGATCGTGTTCCAATCCCATAACTCTGCCTCTCATCTATTTTGAAGTGCATATAATGCTTTCTACCCTCCTGAAATTCTTTTATTTCTGCAATCCTCCCAATTAAGCTTGTTGTTGAAATTGATCTTGAGGTACTTGTATTCATTTACTTCTTCAAGAATGTTGCCTTCAAAGAAGAATGTATGCTCGCTTTTCTTCTTTTTATTAGAGAAAATCATTATCTTGGTCTTACTAGTATTGACTTGCATCCCCATTGCTTTACAAAAATGCTCAAGGGAATATAGGTGCATCTGCAATCCATGGGCCGATTTAGCAACCAACACAAGATCATCGGCATATAGAAGAAGCTTTGTCACAAACTCCCCCAATCAAACACCCTCCCCACCTTGCAAATTTAGCCACTCTTCCAGTTTGTCAATATATAAACAAAAAAAGGATAGGGGATAAAGGGCAACCTTGCTTGACTCTGATGTCACTTCTAAAACTTTCTGAAATGCTTGTTGAAGTTCTAATCTTGACTTTCACCTCTTCATAAAGCCTATGGACAACAGCTCTATATTGTAAAGGAATTTCAAGTTCTTCCATTCTACGCCACAACTTATGTCTATGGACTGTGTCAAATGCCTTTTTTAAGTCAACAAAGCAGCAAAATACTTCTTCTTTGCTCCCCCAAACCTTTTTAACAATGTGTCTCAGCATAGTACCATGATCTACTGTAGAATGCTTCGACCTAAAACTTGCTTGACCTTTTGCCCTCTTTTCTTTTACTTCTGCCCACTTACTGATTCTATTCTCTACCATGCCACTGAAAAGATTTGCAAATAGACGATTGATCATAATGGTTCTATAGTTGGAAGGATTATTAATATCTCCACTTTTAAAAAGGGCAATTGCTAGACTAGTTGTCCAATCCCTTGGGAACCCTTGCTGAATGACGTTGTTGAATATTTCCATGATGTGGGGTGCCAAAATTTTCATTCTCCACTTTAGATATTCTACTTGAAGTTCAACAAGTCCCTTTCCTTCCTTGCTTTCAACTTTTCAATTCCTGCCTCCACCTCCTATACTGTGAAAAGCTTTGTAGATGTGTTGATCCTGGGAGGAGGCTCAATCTCTAATTCTATTTCATAGAGTTTCCTTGCATAGTCAAACCACTTATTGGTTGTAATATTATTTTCAAATTGCTTCTTCCTTGGTTGAAGTACCTGCCAAAAAAGTTTTGGGTTGTTCTTGCCTAGATATATAAGCTCTTCCCGCCTTGTTTGCATGAACTCATTTTTTTTTTTTTTTCTTTAAATCTGTTTATATAACTTTACATTCATCTTCCCCTCTCCTTCCTTTTTCAAGGTTCTCCTTGCCATTTTGCATTCGTCATCGAACCATGCATTCACAAGAAAACAATTTGATTCTAATTTCCTATTTTTTGATCTTTTGTACTTCTCAAGCGCACCCTAGATTATATTTGTTAACTCATGGTTGTTGAGGCTTTAGGGACCAATTTTCTCCTTCTGAATTGATCTCCTCAACATTGTTTTGAAGATAGTGCAATTTGCTTGTGTTAGAAGAATTTTGCCCCTTGATGCTGGTTGTTGAGAACAATGGGTTTCCTCCTATTCTGTCTTTCTTCTAACCATGATAACTTTATATAAATTGGGTTATGATCTGATTTTAAGTCCCAAATATGCTCTCCAATCTTAACTTCATATATTCTTTCTATTAGGCTTTGTGACCCAATAACATAGTCAACTACACTTGCCCCACTGTATGTGTTGCAAGTGAAGTTCCCAGACTTTTTCCATCTCTCTAGACCATTGCAGATAATTAAGTTGAAAGCACCACACAACGTAAGCAACTCCTCTCCAAAATGATTACTAACTATGTCATCTTCTGAACATCTCACCCATCGAGAATTCTCCTCTTCAATGAGCCAGATAGGATTGTGATCCTCTTTGCAACAAATAATACTAGCTTGTTGATTTGTTGTTCTAGCATTAAAATCTCCCACCAAAAGAACTTCTCCCTATTGAGAATATGCGGGAATATCTTGCTTTAAAGCTGCATACGGATCTTTGCTGTCTAGTCCCTTATTTTTGTAAGTTTTTTATACTTGAGGCACAAAATAACATGCTACAATTCTTATGCCATTCTCATTCTTCATTATGTTGAACCATAAATATTGCTTATTTGTATCTTCTTTCACTAAAACCAGTATTCCTCCATACCCTTTGCCATTTTTTGCTGCCTTGTTCCAAACTGTTAACTTCAAATAGCCATCAAACATAGGAGTTTTTCAACCATCATGTTCATGAGTTTCTGTGAGACAAATTATGTCTCTACCTTCTGCAATAGGCCCTATCCCAGGTCCCCTCCTCCAAGGGTAACCTCTATAGTTCCAACAAACTAGACTTAGGTAGACCTGGGTGGGATTTGGTTGCTACGCGGTTTGACACACAAGACTTGAATTTGAGTCTTCGCCCCTTTTCATCCATGTTGATCCTATTGTTTTCCTCTCTATTATAGAATTACTTGCTTTTTGTTCATTGTCAACTTGCTGCCCTGTTTTTCCATGAGGCCCAAACACTGCAATAACTGCTCTACCATTGTACAACCATGCTCTTTTCCCTTCGTTTCTTGCTGCTCTAACTTTCTCCACTTCTTCTCTTCTCTCTTCTTGTTGCTTGCTAGTTAAATCTTCATCTATGAATGTACGAGGGTTGGGGGTGGCCTCTAAAATATGCTCTTTGAGAGGATTAGTGGAGGTTCATAGGCCGCATATGGTTCTTCTACAGGAGACAATGCTCCCAAAAGAGAATACATGGGAAATCCTAATTAAAATTAAATGGTATGTTTGTGCCAATAGTCTGAATGTCATGTCAGGAGGGTTGGGGATATGTTGGAACCCCAATGTATTTGAGATGAGGGCTTTTTCTCTGTGTGTCGGGATTGTTCTCGTAGAGCATATGATGGACAATGGACAGAAAATAGGCATTTACAATATATATGTTCCTTACAATGGGCGCGTAAGTATTGGGACGAAATAAATGGGACGGGAATCACAAGGCCAAATTCGCTAATATTGGTTGGAGACTTAAATTTTACAATGGGTTTGGATGAAGTGCGGGGCAAAAAGGTGCAAGGGGGTGGTCTATCGACCTATTTCGGAGAAATGTTGGAGGAAAGGGCACTTGTAGACATTTTTCCAAACCCTCTAGGCCCCACATGAAGGAATGGAAGAGTAGACGAAGAGGGGATTTCGAAGAGGCTTGAAAGGTTCTTGATTATTCTGAATCTGAAAAATAGATTTGCAGGTTTGGGGTCTTGTATCATTCCAGTGGGAATCTCAGAACACATTCCCATTTTGCTATCTTGGGAGGGCATGACTAAGAGGAGGACAACTCCATTCAAATTCAATCTGAGATGGATGGAATTGGTAGAATTCGGGGTGTTGATTGAAAGGGTATGGAAAATTCAGCATGCACAAACCTTAAACAACCCAATGGTTACATTATATCCAAAACTTAAATTGTTGAAGGTGGAGGTCAGCCAATGGGCAAAGGTGTGCAAGGAGAACGAGATGAAGGAAAGCAAAGAAATTGAATCATGTGTGAGATCTTTTAATGACTTGGCTAATCCATTATTTTTCTCCAAGGCATACAGGGGTCGAAATATAGCACTGGAAGGCAGAATGAATGAAATACTAAAACACATGGAGGAAGACATCAGGATCAAGAGAAGAGCTCTATGGGTGAAAGCATGTGATAGAAACTCTAGATTTTTCCATGCACAATTCAATAATAGGAAATCCTACAACAATATTCACTCTATCAAAGACGGAGAGGGGAGAATTCATTGCACCCAAGAAGGCATTGAGAAAGCGACATACGATCATTTTAAAGGGAAATACACTACACAGGTAAATTCTCAAGACTCTCCTATGGAATACAATTCATTGTTTCATGTTATGTTTACTCCCGAAGAAGATGCTATTCTTGGAAAGCTGATCACTAGGAAAGAGATCTTAAAGGTAAAGAAGGAATGTGATAAGGATAAGAGTTTGGGGCCGGATGGATGGGGAGTGGAGATATTTATTAGATACAGAGATTTGATGTTTTCGGACCTCTTGGGGGCAGCAGAGGAATCCAAAATTAAAGGGTCATTTACGGGTGCCATGACTGTGACGTTTATTGCACTAATTCCCAAGAAAGCAACACCTGAAACTTTGGGGGACTTTAGGCTGATCTCATTATGTAATGCTTCGTATAGGGTGAAATCCAAATTGATAGAAAGTAGGATCAAAATGGCATTGTCAAAACACATAACATTGAGAACAATTTGGGTTTCTAGAAGGTAGGAAGATACATGATGCCATAATGATTTCCCAAGAAATTATTCCCACCATCAAAACCTGGAAGCAGAAGGCTTGTCTATTGAAGGTTGACCTTATCAAGGCATATGACTGTCTCAATTGGGAATTCTTGAAGCTGGCTTTGTTTCAAATAGGACTTTCCAGTGAAAATGTCAGATGGATAATGGGTTGTCTTCTTTCCACCAATTTCGTAATAATCCTCAATGGTCTCCCAAATAAATTTTTGATTACAAACAAATTCAAAATTAAAAGTGCAGTTCCTTATGCTATCTTGTTAAGTGAAACAGGGGCTGCTCCTATTGAAGCAATTGCTATGGTGCAATTCATAAGGTATTTGGAAAAAAATGAGCAAATGGAAGAGGGTAGATGGTCTAAGATTGTGATTAATGACAGATTGTGAAAAAGAAAGAAGAATTGGATGCGGCAAAATAACAAATTGTTTAGTAAATGGGGTATTTGCTTGAGCATGTGTCCTACAAACAATAAAGAGATAAAAACTTTTGTTATGGATAAGTTCCACAAACGTACTTGGGAGAAAGAGTTAGGGAGAAAGAAGTACTACATTGAAGAGTTTAACTCCATTCATAATCATCAACAAAAAGCGTAAATAGGGGCCAATATTTCTTGGAGATCTGAAATTCTTATTGCTCAATTAAGGACTAATTCTCATCAACACCGTTGTGAAACAGGGCGCTAGAAAATGCCAAAAGAAATGCAGAAGGAAAGAGTTGTATTTTTTTCTCTTTCGGAAAAATGGAAATAGAAAAACATTTCATTTTAGAATGCGAGGCCTTCAAAGACAACAGGGAAAATTATGCAGGTATTCTGGCACCTAGCTCTTGGGATAACCTATTCAGCGAAGAGTTTGTCGAGAAGCTGAGAGCGTTTATTGCGCCAAGAGGCGCTCTACTGCTTAGTATAGGGTAGATGTGTAGATGTAATGTAAGAAAGTTTATAAACTTTTGTAATGTCGGCTTAATATATAGGGTAGATGTGTAGATGTAATGTAAGAAAGTTTGTAAACATTTTGTAATGTCGGCTTAATTGTAATCAATATATCTGTAATAAATAAAAATAAAAATAAATAAAGTATGGTAAATAAATAAAACCTATTTTTATACTTACTCCAGAGGTATGGTAAATAAATAAAACCCATTTTTATATTTACTCCATAAACCTCCTTATATATCATGGGCCAAATACAATGGAAAAAATTATTATTAATACCTTAAGCCAAATACCACTAAACAAATTATTATTAATACCATGGGTGAAATACCATGGAACAAATTATTATTAATACCATGGGTGAAATACCATGGATATTATTAATACCATGGGTCAAATACCATATTTACTTAAACCAGCCTAGATCCATCTTAACTCCGGATCTATCAAGCGAGAGGGATCAAATCAATCTCTAGAGGTGCAAACCTCTTTTTTGAGTGCAAAACTTGAGGAAAAGTTTGCACCTCCAGAGATTGGATCCCTCTGGGAGCTTGATAGATCCAGAGTTAAGATGGATCTAGGCTGGTTGTAAAACTCCACACTCCAGGAAAAGAGCTGAATACAAGAGCGAGATGGATAAGCAATCTGTCCCATAAGTTATTTTTAACCTCGTAAACGTTAAAAATACTTTTTTTCTTTATTTCATGAACAAATTAATGCCTTGCTTTCCATTTATTGCTTTGACCTAGAATCAATATATATTCTGAAAAGAAATACAAAATTATTTTTTATTCATATAATTATTACAATTTATTGATATTAATTTGAATTTATTTATTAAGAAGAATGCAAAAGTGATATGTTATATCAATTTTTAGAGGTGTAGTTCAATTGGAGATTATTATGGTAGGAAGATGTTGTGAAAATTGAAGATGCTAGGTTGAAATCTTTTAATTTACCATATAAACTATAAATAAAACAAGTATGAATTTATCTAAAAAGGATGTCAAAATTGGAAGTAAATTTATAGCAATGTAACAGTTGAAATTGACCCATCTTATAAAAATCTCGTTACCAATTTATCCATAAAATAAAACACTATATTTTCATTTCTTATACCACGTGAATTGAAAAATGGGCAAATATACATCACCATTGCCGTGTAAACATGAAATCTCTCTCTACAGATAAACGTGAAATCTCTAATTAAGATCAATTATTGAAGCCTAAGAGAGAACAACTTTTACATTGGCCGTTTATTCCGTGTCTAACTTGCACAGGCAAATATATTTGATAATAATAATAAAGTGCACATGAAAATCGAAAGTTTAAATTGCAGGAAAATATATTTGATAATAATATTTTTATGAGTTACTCTATTAAAAAATAACACTTTAATGTGAGTAATGTGAAAATGCCACGACAAAATTTAATATTTAATTATAAAATTAGATATGTTTATATAATTGATAAAGGATATTTGGTTTATAATAAAATGTCTAAAAAATTGAAATTGACATAGATGGTGATACTTATTATATAATGATATCTATTATTAATAATATTAATGTAAATATATTTATATTTCATAAAAATAATAAATAGTGATAGTTGTGTTCGTTATTATTATTAATATTAATTTGTTCTTATTAATTTAAATATATAAATATATTAGTAATTCATCAAACAAAAAAAATATTATATAATAAATTTTTAAATGATTAAAAAATATAATAGAAAATTAAAATAGAATTTTTGATTACTTTAAATATGTAATTTTTAATTTTTTATTGTAATTTAAATTTAACATAATTTGTGGTATTATTGTTTTGGTAAAAAAAATTCAAAAATAAGCTTAACAAAATAAAAAGTCAAAAGCATGGTAGTAAAGGTAGATTTATCAGTATGTTAATATCCTAAAGTAAATGTGGGTGATAATGAAATTGAATTTAAGAATATTTCTACAATGTTAAAGTTGATTATGGAGTTGATTATGGAATTAGTTAAAGTAATTATTTAATTTCACAAAATTCAAAAAATATTATAAATTATTATTATTATAATTTAATTTAATTATTTATTAAATATAGAAAATTTATTTTTAAAAAAATTATTAATATAATTTAAGTTAATCATGTATTAAATATGTATGGGTAGTTTAACTAATAGATAAAATGATTAATTTTGTCCAAAATCCAGTACAGATTTTGAAAAATCACAAGTCTAAGTTGTTTAATCTAAGTTAAAGTGTCTGGTTTTTAAGGGTGTTAATATAAGGGTTTTTATTCTAAGTTAAAGTGCATTTTAAACAATAAAAAATCACAATCTTACTCGAAATTGTATTGTGTGTTCAAACCAAAAAAGTAATTTCATCTATTAGTTAGAATGATCCATATATGTGTGTGTAATCATCGTATTTGCTTACGGTTGATCAATTTCATGGAGACAATACGAGGTTGTAATAGTCAATAACTTGGAGATAGGTTAGTAAGGAGATAGAGCAACTACAACAAATGGATTGGTAGTTGTTGGGCCTATTTTAGTAGAAGTAACAAAAAAGGAAATTAAAAGCAAGGAATCCACGAGTTAATTGGTACCCTCATTCAATGACAATGTGTCACTAAGGGCATTAAAGGATATAGAAATTGGGCGGGAAGAAATGATAAGGTTGACACTCTAGAAGTAAAGGTGTAGCAATACAAAAGGTCTAACATATCCCCTACTATGCCTAGCACCTACTAAGGGTAGAAGGAGGCGCTTACTATAATGATCTGACCTCCAAAGTCCAGTTATGAAAATGGGCTCTAATTTTTTTGACCTTCTTCAACTTCCTCAAAACTTAAAACAGATGACATCGTCGCGTCCATCTCGTTGAGACCTTTTCAATGTTATAAAATTTGTCTCAATCCGGCTACTGAATCAAAAGATATGGTTGTTCAAATATTGGCATATCAAATATTGCCACATCACTCTGCCCTGCCACATGGCACCCACATAGCTCCCATGTGGTGACCACATGGCTATCCACAGCATATCCACCTCATCATCATCTTGGTAGCATGACCTCAAATATTAACTCGTTCACACTATGCCACATATGATCCCATTCCTATGGTCCTCACAGACCAACCCATAACATATATATGATTTATAAAAAATGTAAGTAGGTTCATGCACATCACCCTAGGAATAATATCTCGACGAGTTTCAATATTGTTCCCCATTGAAGTTTTCGGGAACTACCGTCCGAGCTATGTGGCAATGTACACCTCGCAATAAAGCTAAGCCTCCCCCTTGACCTATACATAGACACATTCATGCCACACGACACTTGTCCCCACTGAACGGGCCCCATGTCCCATGTCACCTTGGGACTTAAATACTGGGAGTTCTACCATGCCCTTCACTTGAAATTTATGAGGTCCAGGATCTAGGGTGACGTCACCAAAGGTAAACACCGAGTTGACCTCATCCGTCATCACATCCTTCACATGACCTGGGTCCCACATAAGTCTTCAAATCCATACAAATCAAAACTTCCGTGTTATATGGAGATTTGTGAGTCCTCTTCCTCGACACGCCCAAAGGCTTAACATTTGACCCCACCCCGCCTCGTCATCCCGACATTCCAATATCGACGGGATTCATCCTGATCTCCCTTTGAAATCTCCAGGGTAAAACCTCGGCCTCCATCCGATAGTGGAAACGCTTATGACATTCAATGACTCAAATCTCCAACATGCGTGCCTTTGTTCAAGACACCTATCCATATGGTTGACAAGGAGTATACTTCCTTCTACTTTCTTCTAATGATGTTCAACCCTCGATGGCATAGGAAAATACGTTCTGGGCCTTTCTCTGTCCTCAACGCTTGGTTACAATGCTCACACACAGGGGCCTATTCAACTCAAAGGTCGGGCCATTAAATCCTCGAGGTCCATCCCCCACTCAAATCCATATGTGTATATGCATATAGTCATAAAGCTCTCCGAACTATCCCTCCTGAGCTTTGTATGCACATATTTATATGCTATCCTCACTATCCCTCCTGAGCTTGCAAAGGCTTCAACCTCTCCTGCATATATATATGTGTGTGTGTGTGTCCTTCCTGAGCTTATAAGGAAATTCCCTTTGCACTTAGAGGATTTCATGGCTATCTTCTTGAATGTTAAGATTTACAAACAAAGGCCTATTAACAAAACTCTCTTTTTAATGCAAGAACTTAAGTAGTAACAAAGATTCACACATCCCTTTCACACTTAGGCCATTTAGTTAGATTCAAGCCCATCCTCACATAAAGATACATATGGCTTCTACATTCAGGTAGTTTCGGCTAAGTTTAGGCCTAGGAATCAAACACAAAAATGGAACCATTGCTTCACACAGTAATCACACAAAACAAGCCCATTGGTGTTATACAATATATACACACATGATTAACTGAGATGCAAAAGTTTGACTACCTCCTCTACTTGACCACTATGCTAAGTCTTAAGCTCGGAATAAATATAAATATCAGGAATCAAATTGTTTTGCATTAATCACATAGAACCATACTATTCCTGAGATCATGCAAAAGTTATTCTGCACAATCATAATGGGGATAAATAGCACAATAAGCAAGGTTATTAGGTTTACATGCACAAAAAGCTACATGAGTACTTATCGGGTAAGGAAGAACCCGGGAACTGAGATTGGGACTTCAACTCTCCACCCAACCTTAGACACGGTACAACCATGCAATTCTTGCAGTAATCACTCCTGAGCCAGATTCCAAAGCTTGAGGATGAGTGCTTAAGGGACTAAACCAATTCTACCAACTGAAATAGGGACACCATAGGACCATCCACCTCTAGCCACTAGTTGTTTAATGCAATCAATTTCTCATAGGGAGTCCAGATGTCTACCACCTCCACCCTAAACTGAATGATTGTTCTCCTCCTTTTGTTCTAATAGCAGTATAGAGCTATGAGCTCTTTTCCCCATGAGTTGAGGCTTTTATTTCCTCTATAAATGTTGTTGTTGTATTTTGCAACTATGTTTTGCACCTGAATTAGTCTTCCTTCAATGTGTGAGAGTCCCCTCTTCGCGAATTCTTCCTCCTTTTTTTCCCAATGTTGTCCTTTCCCCATGCATGAAGTGTGATGATATCCTCCAGTACACCAATGCAACCATTTTGGTTGCATGGGAAGACATTGTTGTCACTCGTTCCTTCTCGGCTACAGTGGTTTTGTCCTTAGTAGTGGTGGGGATGTTGTTGTGTCAGCTCTCTTCCCCATTGTCCTTTTGGTTGATTTCAATTGTCCCACTTGCTAATGAAACCCATCCACCTTAAATTTTTGTCCTCTCTACCTTGTGGGTTTATCCAAGGTGAGAATGGATTTGTTGTCCTTCTTTCCTGCTTAATTAATTTATAAAACTAGTCCATTTAAGGCACATGTGCCAACCTTCAATGGTTGTCATGAAACCAATCAAGGTTACTTCAAATCCAAAGTAATATCCTCCCTCAAACTTTGGAATATGTGTCCTAATTCTTGGGCCTTTTAATTAAAATAAAAGTATATTAAAATTTACAATGAATGGAAATTATCCTAGGGTTGTCACAATCCCATCCCCCTTGGAGGAACACCATCCTCGGTGTTCTAATCCTAAAAATAATGCAAAAAAATCTTAGCCCCAACATAAATCACTGAGAGAATTATAATACATCTCACTTATAATTACATTTTACATAATTATACTTTTCTTGTAAGTAATTAAGTAGACACAAGAAATTTCTTGGAACAACCATTGTTTGTGGCTCCTTTGCAGTTTTCCTAGTGTTGTTGCCACACCTAATTCATCTTTCTCACTTGTGTTTTTCCTATAGTGCTACCCAACTCCATCATCCAACATTGTTTTCTCTTGTGCTCTTATTCCATCAACGAAAAAATCTCGACCCATTGCTTTCTGGAACACCCCCAATATTCTTGTGATTCCAATTAGCCATGCTCATGACCCTTTTCAAAATCAAAATTATTTTTGGAATCCCCTTCTTTGCTTCCTAGTCACTCGGGCGATCCAATCCCCCTTTCTTGTAGTCATTCACCTTCCAAGTTCAGGCATCCCCTTCTCTGTTTCTGAGTCCCTCAAGCAATCCATTCCTTGGAAAGACTTCCTCACACAAGAAGGATTTCATAACCAAGGAAATTCCCTACCTACACACTTTCATACCGGTCATAGCATACCTCATGGTAATCAGTTGGCATCATTGGGTGTTAGTGTCCCACAATGGCCATGTTCTTGAAATATATTCTAGCATATTGTTGCATGCTTTAATTTTTTTGTTGTTTCTACTATCAATCTTGTAGCCATGTCCAACCACCAATACCGGGTAATTCCATGCTTCCTACATTGTAGCACATAAATCTCCATGACTTTAATTATATAAATTGTAATCATTTAAATAATAACTCATTAAAAACTTATCCATGAGGTGAAATTTGCAATTTTATTTTGGTTCCTGTCAGAACAAGTTAGATTAGCTCATAGATCAAATCATCATAATTCAAAATATCAAATCATGTTCCTAGTTGCAAATATTCATGGAATCATATGAAACAATGTTATTTATCTTTGAATTTCTCTTTGTTGTCGTATTCATACACACTAGATCGGGTTCCCAACTCTGCAAGCATCTAGTGGCCTTAGCTCTTCTCGTACACACTAGATCAGTTGCCGAACCAGCAAGCACCCAATGCCTTCTCTTCACTCCTCTTCAACTCCCACACACTAGATTGGTTTCCAAACCTAGAAAACACCTAATGGTTGATATATATATATATATATATATATATATATATATATATATATATATGCACACACACACAAATATCAGGTGCTCAAAAATATGCTAAAAAATGAAAGTTTACAGAATGGTGTGGAACCTGAACGACTGCGTAGATCTCATCGTTCTAAATCCAACGCAACTTGTTTCACAGAAAAATGACATCATATGCTCCAGGAAATGTGCTCTGTTCATTTTCTGAAACATGCATTTTTTTCAAAAAAAAACATAACTGATTAGGAAAAATTTTGGGCTAGTGGCAGGCTGCCACATGGCCACTTCTGGTTGGTTGAAATTCAATTTTTTTGGGCCTACCACAGCCTGACACGTGGCAAGCCCTGAATGGTTCGATCGTGGGTAAATTTGATTGGTTGGATGGTGGCCAACTACATGCTACCACGTGGCCCAACAGGAGGCTGCCACGTGGCAGCACGAGGGCCACCAAAATATTGTTAAGTGCCAAATTGCACCTCTGTTGAGTCGAACACCAGACCTCATAAACGACAACGCAACACCTTAACCAATGGGCCACGTTATTCCTTGTTTAACCTTACTCCGAAAACGATATATAAAGTTTTGGTCGAGGGAGTTTGGGGGTAAGGGGCCAGGGCTTAGCCCCAACCCCCCCATATACGTATGCATATAACCATGGCTCATGACTAGGGGCGTGATGTGGTGGAGCCCGCCGAAATTTATTTAAAAAAAAAATTAATACGACTATATAATATGGTTTTAAATTCGGGTTTTTGGTCGTTATTGGGCATTTTAACTGTTCAAAAAAATTTCCTGAAATTCTGTGAATTTGTTGCTTGGTTAGCTAAAATCAAGGCAAATTTGTAGGACGGTTTTGGATTTTAGGGAATTTGTGGTGTGATTAGAAACAAAGTTAGGGAGGCTCATAACTTCTTCAGTTTTTGACCAATTTTGGGGCAGAAAGATGCTATACATGCATTTTTCACAGTTATGGAGTTGATGGAACAAGTTTTGAAGCTATTTGAGCACTGTAAATGTATCTAATCACCATTTTGAGCATAAGTATATAGGACCAAGCCATTCGAAGCTGGACCAAGGAGACCTAGCCTAGGAGGGGTGAATTCCTTCATCACTTGCTGTGTTGTGGTTATTTTTTTGGTGTATTTTTCTGTTGTTTCTGCTATTTCAGGGTTTAAATTTATGCCTTATGTGTTTAAAAATTTAACACAAAGGCTCATAAAACTCAGTTTTTAACACTTTCAATTGATAAACTCTCAAGCACATTTACATTAAGATCTGATACAGATCAAGTTTGGTATCAAAGCTTTGGTTTTCTTATTACTATGAGGATTTAATTTTTTTGCAAGTGTATGTGATGCTTACAAGGTTGAAGCTTAAGAGAAGAGAAGGAAAGCTTGTCATTTCAAGTCCTCAAGTTAGATCAAGACAAGGAGGGCAAGTTTGCCACAATCTCCACCACAATTTCTTCCTCAAATTTTAGTTGAAGCTTCAACAACTATGTCAAATGAAGGAGAGCCTGAAAATATGTCAGAGGATGAAAAATCCTTCAGGGAAGCATTCTTTGATATGACATGAATGGTGAAAGTTCTCTATGAGGAGAGAAGCACAAGGATGCAAGGTGAGAGCTCCAATTCTCCAAAGGGAGATAAGTCTTCAAAAGGATAAGGAGGAGACATAGATAGGCCTCCAAAAGGTAATGGGAATGGTGACAAACCACCTTTGATACCACCATTATCCTCACCACCATCTTCACCATCATTTTCTTCCACAACAAGCCCTTCACAAACACCTCCACAATCTCCAAAAAGGTCATGGTAAAACTCCATTTTTAAAGCTTGACATTAAGTTTGATTTTCCTATGTATGATGGAGAGGTAGATGCTGAAATATTAGAAAATTGGGTATGTTAGCTTGAAGTGTATTGCAAGATACAAAGAATCAAGGATGATGAGACAAAGATTCAACTTGCTTCAGTAAGATTGGAAAGTGCAAATCTTATTTGGTGAGAAGCCAAAACTCGAGAGGACTTGAAGAAACATGGTAAGGTCTTAACCTCTTGGAATGATTTTGTTACTACCTTAAGGAGAAAATTTTATCCATTAGCATACATGCAAAAGGAAATAATGGACTAGCAAAACTTTAGGCAAGGTAATGGACAAAGTGTGCAAAGCTATACTCAAGAGTTTAGGAGAAGGGCACTAATTTTGGGTGTAGATTTGACATCTCAAGAAACTTTTCTAAATTACATTGGAGGTTTGCATAGTTATCTAAGACATACTATTCTCATGTTTAAACCTTCAAATTTAAATGAAGTGTGTGTACAGACCACACATCTAGAGGCAAGAGGGAAACATGTTTTAGATGAGACAAGTGAGGATACCTTTGAGTTTGAAGAGAAAGGAAAGGGTAAGTTCAAGGGTAAAGGTAAGAATAATGCTTCCATCAATATGGAGAAGGAAAAAATCACATGCAAACAATATTCCAAATATGGGCACGATGAGTATCATTGTTGGAAACTTTATCTAGAAATGAGACCCAACAAGCTTAAAACAAGGAGAAGGAGAAGACAACTGCTACAATAACACATGATTTAGGATCTGATTCTGGAGATGAAACAAATATCACCACAATGGATTTGAAATTTAAGGACATTTCAAGTACAATTTCTTCAAGTTGTCTAAATAGTACTCAAGATGATGAAAAAAGAATTGAAATTTTCCATGTTAGAGTTATTTCAAAGCATACCAATATTGAAACCCTATTTGATAGTGGTTCGCAAGCAAACCTTATATTTGAAGACTTAGTCAAGAAGTTGAATTTAGAAACCATTCATCATCCAAGACCTTATCCTAGTTGGATATGTAAGAATGCAAACTTGTAGGTGATGATGAAGTGCATACTTAGATTTGTAATCACTGCAAACTTTCTTGATGAAGTTGAACTTGATGTTGTTCTGCTTGATATTTCTGGTATTGTTTTGGGTAGCCCATATATTTATGATAGGAGAGAAATATTTCATCACCATGAGAATGAGTATCACTTGTTCAAGAGTGGGATCGAGTACATTGTTAGAGTGCATAATAAAAATATGAATTCATCTGTTATGCATGCTAGACAAATGAAGAGAATTATGAATGCTAGTCAAAAATTTGCTTTGTTAATGTTCAAGCATTAGGATGTTGTGGATGAGGCATTTCAAGGTGATGCATCAAATGAAAATTCTGATTTCATTGAGGTTTCTAATGGTTGTGATAATACGTTTCAGGAGTCTAACATGTTTCCTTCAAAAAGAGGTAAACAAGATGCAGTAAAATTGCAACAGCATGCATCATTATTGAGCAGTGATGTGAACAAGATGCCGGTGCAAGAGAGTGCAAAGGTCAAAAAGCAAGCACCAAAGCAAATTTAAGGCACTGGGTTCAAAATTTCTTCTTTTGGGTTTCACAAAGTATTGTCTTTGAAATGGGATGTTACATGGCGATGTCAATCACATTTGGTCAAGAGTTGAGCCAAGCATAAGACAAGACAATCTAAACATTTTCATGTGGACAGTGATCGAGGTGAGAAGAATTCCAAGTTATTTAGGTTTCCTTTAATTGACGGCTAAGGAGGGAATGTGTCTGTTCCTTCAAGGACAGGTTATTTTTCTGAAAATTCTAGGAAATTGTAGCAAGATGGTATCTACAACTACAAGTCAAGGTCTCCAAATTCAGGGAAAAAGATTAGTTTTCATGAAAAGCTCAAATTGTTGAGTTCAGGTAAATTCCTATGGATTGAGATTGGAAGGGTGAGGGGGTTGTACCCTCATCCACATGTTCAATAATAAGAGAGCTTTTGGGGTCCAAAAGCTTCAAGTGGGGAGAAGTGATTAGGTGCTAAAAAATATGCTCAAAAATTAAAGTTGTTGGAATTGTGTGGAACCTAAATGACCACATATATCTCGTCGTTCTGAATCCAGCACAACTCGTTTCATAGGAAACCGACACCATATGCTTCCGGAAACACGTTTTGTTCATTTTCCCAAACATGGAAATTTAAAAAAAAAGGACAATTGATTAGGAAAAATTTTGGGCTAATGGCAGGCTACCACGTGGCCTCTTCTGTTTGGTTGAAACTCAAATTTTTTGGTCCTACCACAGCCAAACACATGGCAGGCCCTGAATGGTTTGTTTATGGGTGAATTTGATTGGTTTGATGGTGTCCAACCACATGCTGCTACATGGCCCAATCAGAGGCCGCCACGTGGCAGCAGGGGGGCCACGAAAATATTGTTAAGTGCCAAATTGGACCTCCGCAGAGTCAAGCACCAAACCTCATAACCGACAATGCAACGCCTTAGCCAATGGGCCATGTTATTCCTTGTTTAACCTTAGTCCAAAAACATTATATAAAGTTTTGGTCGGCAGAGTTCGGGGGTAAGGGACCAGGGCTTAGCCCCACGCCCCCATATACATATGCATATAACCATGGCTCATGACCGGGGATGTGGCGTGGCGGAGCTTGCCAAAATTTATTTAAAAAAAAATTAATACGACTATATAATATGGTTTGAAATTCGTGTTTTTGGGTGTTATTGGGAATTTTAATTATTTGACCGTTTCGCCCGAAATTCCACGAATTTGTTGCTCGGTTAGTTGAAATTAGGGAGAATTTGTAGGACGGTTCCGAATTTTGGGGAATTTGTGGTGCAATTAGCATCAAAGCTAGGGAGGCTCACTTCTTCATTTTTTGACCAATTTTGGGGTAGAAAGAGGCTAGACAGACATTTTTGACAATTCTGGAGCTGATGTTAAACTTTTTGAAGCCATTTGAGCACTATAAAGGTATGTAATCACCATTTTGAGCATAATGATATAGGGCCAAGCCATTGGAAACTGGACCGAGGAGACATAGCCTAGGAGGGGTGAACTCCTTCATCACTTGCTGTGTTGTGGTTATTTTTATGGTGCATTTGTTTGTTGTTTCTATTATTTCAAAGTTTAAATTTATGCTTTTTGTGTTTTTATAATTTAACATAAAGGCTCATAAAACTTAGTTTTTAACACTTGCAATTTATAAACCTTGAAGCACATTTACATTAAGATCTCATACAGATGACACACACACATAAGCTCAATCGCTAGCTCGCAAATATGGAAATTACCAATCCTGGTAGTCTTCCGTCGACAAGAATATAGGTGTATCCCACACCGTCACATGCCATGACAACCCCCATTTTGAGAAGTCTACATGTCCTAAGAAACACAGGCCCAGACAGTCCCATACTTGTTTGTCCCAACACATTACACAACACACGGACCCACGCAGTCCCATACATGCATGTCCCAAAACATTACACAACACATGGGCCTAGACAATCCCATACCTGCTTGTCCCAAAACATTACACAACACATGCACACATAAACATTGTACAACACAACACATACACATATACACATGATACGACACAACAAATACACATGGTACAACACAACACACGGAAAATACACTTGGCACAGTACAACATGTACACAAAACTGTTCAAAATACAAAGACCACACCATCTTTATCCATAGGCACCAAGAAACACTACCTCTAGTGTTTTTCCCATGCTTTGCCACGTGCATCCACAACCCAAATCTGGGGTTTGTGGTTTCTTGAGTTATCCATGCCTATCCTAGCATGTTGCAGATCACACAACTTTCATTTTGCTGATATATCCTTCAACATTACATTTTCATAAGATAAACATGGGTATAATATAAGAATCATAGTCACATGATACTAAAATCATAGGTCATCGAGGTATACTTTTCCCCAATTTATTCCTCACACAATCGAGAATCTTACATGGCATCCACATTTACCTTAAATGAATATAACCATCATTCTTCCACAAGAATGACTCCTCAAAAAATCTGTCAGACACAATGACATTCATATATGTATATAAACATTTTTCATGATTATGAGCATATCACAAATTTACATATGTACATTATTTAAGGTTAAGAGAACCTCCCTTGTGGTATTTCCATGGCTACTCTATCACTGTCCATTATTCCCCATGGACTAAACCAACCCACTTCGATGTCATAGCACTTCCCAACATATATTGGCATCTATCACATAAATTCAGAGTTGAGATAACTCCCTTTATTTAAGCAAGGCATGCATTGGCCAAAGGAATTCTTTTACCATAATTTCTCGCTTTGCCTTCTTTTCACCATATTGTTGTTTCATGTTACACTATTTGTACAAACAACTTTTAGCCTCTAACATTTTCCTCATTTATGCTTGTTGTCATATCCAGGAGTGATGCTCAAGCATACACCAATGATGTCCTTTTGTGACATATCGCCCAAGCCAAACCTTTCTCATTTTTGTCCTACTCTTGAATTATTCACAGGGGCTCTTTCAGGTCATATTTATATTGGTCCTCCTCAAATCTTTTACCAAAGCCATGTGGCTTTCCTACCACACTCAACAATTTTTTCCCTGGCCCCAAGCATGACATTCAAAAGGGAAAAAATTGGAAAGCAAAATGAAGGCAACCAATACAATAAGGGCAATCACAACAACAATTATAAAAAAATTTCAACAAAATAGCATGGCCAAGCGCAAATGTATAATCAAAATCATATCAAACCATGAATCTAATAAATTAAAGCCAACACATAAGTATTAGAAATTGCCCCAAAAGGTGTAAAGATAGGCCACTAGGTTTATTAAATTGGAAAAATTGTATTTGGATTCCCACAATCAAGAAAATAATAATTAATATATAAATTTATTTACTTAAGAGTTTTTAATATTTTTATTTTTTAATATATATATATATATATCATTGAGAAAAATTCAATTAGACATGTATGTCATACGTTTTCATTTAGTGAATTTCAGTATCTGAGGGTTTGATCTATAGGGTTATGATCATGAAAAAAATTTGTACTACCAACCATATTTGGCAATTAATATGAGACTAAGGTACCTTAAACACACCCTATAACAAACTGTTTGCATTTCAGGAGTTTGTGTATTTTCTATCTATAATATCCTTACCATTGTTTTTTAAAATGTGCGTAGATTGCAGACCAAAATACATGTATATATGACTTTTTGGAGCAAGGTTTAGGTTCATATATACATATGAAAAAAAAATTGAAAAGGCTTGAACCGAACTATAAATATATCTGGCATGAATAATGTTGGTTTATGTTTGATTTGATTCGAAACAATAGGTGGGTTGACTTGAGATAGTCTTGGTTAGAGCTAACCTTTGTGTTATGCAGATTGAACTTGAACCAACTCAATTTGTTTTAAATAGGAATGTGTAAGCCAAAATTTAACTATTGATTTGAAGAAGTTTTGCATTTTGAATTTGGGGATTATTATGTATCATCTTAAGGCTAGTTTTGGAGGTTTTTCCCTTGTTTGGTGCTTGTTATGGGTGGGGTTAGTTGGCCTTGGAGGGTAGTAGGGTTCACCTTGGAAGATGAAAAATCATGCATGAGATACCAATTTTGTTTTGTTGGGATTTGATGAGACAAATTTTTGGAGGTTATTTTAATTGATAAGTATCCAAAATATGGGAAATGTCCAAGTTGTTGTGAACTCAATCATAAATTTTCTGACATTGCAATTAATTAGGTTGGTATTCTTAATCATGCTATGAAGTGTGAGGCATCTATATATCACTATGTTTTAGATGTTGATGTTGACATTCAACATGGTGATGGAGTTGGCGAGGCATTCTACACAAAGAATAGGGCTGTGAAAATATTATTTCACTAATTTGGAGACTATTTCATTGGGGTAGGTGACATTCAACACATCAAGTGTGGGAATTGGATGACATTATAATTATATGAACATAGTGTAACTGAATGTTTTTTTTAATTGGAAGCCCAACTTGAATACAAATTATATAGAAGATCTGCAATTTCTTTGCCCCAGATTTTTGTTGAAATATTACAAACATCACTCCCAACATAACACGATAACTCAAGGACCACAGTCCCACATTCCATTATGCTTTGTATCACAATCAGAAATTTTGATTTCAATTTAACTTTGTGGCTTTCCAAAATTCAGAACTCTCGCCCCGTTACAATTCAAAGTTATACGAAAGCCCATAAAAATCAATATATACTCATCTTATTGCAAAATAAGGTCAAGGTCAATAACTCAATAACTTACTCATAAATTATAATAAATAGCAACATTAAAAATAATGATTTTATTAAGTTAAGCTACTTTATAAAATATAAAATACATAAATATAATAATTTTTATACTTGCTAATATATTCTATTAATATAAATAATTGTTCCTGAAAAGTTCTTGTAAGTTTCTAAACACTATATATTATAATTTGTTAAAATCTTAACTAAAAATTAATAAATGATTAATATTTCCCAAAAAATTAAATAATCAATAAGTATAGAATATTATTTTTAAAAATAAGAAATAATTAAAATACTTTACAAGAAAAGTATGAATTTTTGAAGAATGAATTATTATTTTCAATATAATAGTCCACTTGTATTGAAAATATAAAGTTTCATTTTATTAATAATGAAGTTGAATTATTTCTCACTTTTTATAAATAATAAATTAACACTTTTATTAAGAAAATTCATCCAAATTTTCTTTGTATATCTTCTTTATTATTATTATTATTTATTACAATTTTATATACTCCATACTAAAAATGTTTTAATAGTAAATCATTGAGTATGAAATAATCAAATTAAATTAAAAATAATCAAATTAATTTTTTTTATATAATAAAATAGCTTGGGGTATTAATAAATAAAAATTATAAGAAAAAAAGATTTCATGATAGGATAAAAATGTTTTAAAAAATTAAAAATATTAAATTTATAAATAATATAATAATTAAAAATGTTATTATATTAATTTGATGATTTTTATTAATATTAACTTCTTGAAAGGTTACAAAAACATATATTTAATATTTTAAAAAACTATATTAATTTATAATCATACTATATCACTTTACTTAATGTTTAAAAATTCTGAAGTGAAAGAATAAAGACGGAGACACGGAAAGGATGTTCCTAAAACTTCCCATCGCAAAGCGTTTAATATTGATTTTATATCTAAAATATAAATAACTTTACATTTATGGGAAAATTCAATCTAACTTTAAATTCAAAATTCAAATATTTAGACCATTAGAATATTTTGTAACCAACTGATTGATTATTAATTAGCATCTCGCAATTTTTGGAGGAAAAAACATAATCAGTACACTTATTGACACGAGCTCTAAGGAAATGGGCGAGTCTGTCAATAAATATGCTCGGGAACTTTGGCATAGTGCCTAGCGCGGAGAAAGAGAATAACGTAAAAATATGTGCACATGTGTCACTCGACCAAAAGAAAGGTAGACGAAAATATTTGGTGCACTGATTCAAAGGAAAAGCCTATCGACCTAATTAAAATAAAACAATACCCCAAAATCAATTTATCCCGTGAGTCCAACGTTCATAGCACTTTCAACCATCATACAAGTTCACACACACACACATATACCAAAATCAGTTGACGACTTCTTTACAAGGCTCACAGTGACCTTGAAGTATTACATTCCCTAAAATAATATACATGAAAGTCTTTTGCAAAGCGTGTTTGCATGTTTCAAAGAGCTTGATGGAATGCTCCCTCCTCTTCCTTAGCATTTTGCATTGCAGATTCATGTCCATGTCGTTTGCAGGGACTATTTTTTTCTTCTTCTTCTGCCTGTGGGGAAAATCCTTTCTCATATGCTTTTCTCCACAATACCAACAAGAAAATATCATCTTTTCATTTTCAACCTCACGGGGCCTTTTCATGCCAATATCATTTTCTCTTTTTGAGGATTTAGCTTGATATGTCAATTCCTGCAAATGTTGTTGTAGTTTAGATTTCCACTCAACCAATTCTTGTTATTTCCTGGGGAGCTTCCTAATTTCTACCTTGCGTATATTTAGCTCATCTTTCAAGTCCCTAAGCTCAACCTCCAAATTTCTTAAGGTTCTTTTCTTTTGGAGGGATTTCCCTCCTCCTCATTCTTAATGGTCTTGGTCCAGATCCTGTTGTATCATGCCATGATACATGCTTCCTTTTAGTGTCATTGAGTTTTTCTATGTGCTACCACATACACTCAACTATCAATTCATTAATGTATCAATTATCATTTTACCATGTTAAGTCAAGAATTTTACCCTGCAGCTGTTCACACATTCTTAAATTGTTACCATCCATCATTACCATCTTGCTACTGCAAATGTTAGAATTCAATCCTTGATCCAAACTAATAACGTAATTAAAATCAATCCCTTTATCAATACCACCACTATCATATTTGAATCAACTTTTAAACATTTAGGAGGATTTGGTCTTCTCATTAAGGCCAACAATCATGGCATCTGCAACCTCAAGGGGTCAGTTAGGAAACCGCATGCATCTATCATATTTATAATTTTTCACATTTACAAAATGTACCATAGAACCTATATGAAATCCCAAGTTAGCACAAAACCGTTCCATTAAAATTCTACACCCAACATTCGCTTGCACATGCAACATAAGCAAAACAAGTATTTCCCAAAATCCATCATATCATAGGAGTGTTCACATGCCCATTCCTCCCAAGTGTGTAGGAACAACCCACTTAAAAAACCATGCCCAAAACCATGTAGATAATTATGCAAAAACTAAATAAATAACAAGCATCCATGGTTACAGTAATAGACTATCCAAACCTTCAAGATGCCTAATAGCAAACACATGCAATACCATTGCATTTTCCAATAAAATTAGTCATACCAAAACATCTTGCAACCAACACACAAATCACAATCAAATGCTACAAATAGCATGAAATCATATCCATATTTAGCCACAACACTCATAGCCAGAGCTCCACCCTAGCTCTAAATATCCAAGCTAATTATTGTGCTTGGTCTTACTACGATGTTAATTCTATAACAGGGCACCACTTATTCCCAATGGTCTAGAGTTGAAACCTTTGTCTGCATTTCTTATGCGACAAAGCCCATCTATTCCAAGTGTTGAACTTAGAAGCTTTGATACCACTCTATAACATACCCCCTACTATCCCTCACGCTATCCCTAACACCTACTAAGGGTAGAAGGAGGTAGTTACTCTGATGGCTCGACTTCCAAAGTCCAATTATGGAAATGGGGTCTAAATTTTTTGCCCTTCTTCAACTTCCTCAAAACTTAAAATGGATGATACCTTTGCATCCCCCTCATTGATACCTTGTCAATGATATAAAATTTGTCTCAATCAGACTCCCAGATCAAAATATATGGTTGTTCAAATATTGGCCTATCAAATAGTGCCACATCACTCTGGCCTATCACATGGCCCACTGTCATATCCAACTCATCACCACATTGGTAGCATGACCCCAGCTTCTGACCCATTTCACATCATGCCACGTATACTCCCATTCTTGTTTTCCTTATGAACCAACCCATAACATATATACAATTTAGACAATGTATGCAAGTGAGGGCCCTCCATGGCCTCGTCACCTAAAAAATAAAATCCTGGTGGCATTCAATATTTTCCTTCGTTGAATATGTCAGGGATTACCTTTCGACATATGTGGCAATGTACACCTCACAATAAAGCTAAGCCTCCCCCTTGACCTATACACAGATGCATTCATGACACATGGCACTTGTCCCCATTGAACGAGCCCCACACATCATGTCACCTGAAACTTAAATCCTAGGAGTTCTACCATGCCCTCTGCTCTAAATATTCAGGGTTTGGGATCCGAGGTGACATCACCAAAACTAAACATTGGGGCGATGTCATCCATTGTCACATCCTTCACATGGCCTAGGTCCCAAGTGAGTCTTCAAATCCTTACAAATCAAAGCTTCCATGTAATATGGAGATTTGGGGGTCCTTCGCCTTGACACAACCAAAATCTTAACATACAACTCCAACCCACCACATCGTCCTAACGTTCCAATCATAGTGGGATTCATCTAGATCTCCCTTTGAAATCTCCAAGGTAAAACCAGTGGGGTCCATTTGATGGTGGCAACGTTTATGGAATTCAATGGCTCCGATCTCCAACCCGTGCGCCCTTAGTCATGTCACCTAACCATATGGTTGATAGGGATTCTGGTTTCTTCTTCCTTCGATTAATGAAGTTCAACCCCCAACAAGATACACAGATATGTTCTAGGCCTTTCTCTATCCTCAACACTCGATTAAAATGCTCACACACATGGGCCTATTCAACTTGAAGGTTGGGTCCTTAAATCCTTGAGGTCCAACCCTTGCTCAACTCCATATGCGTATATCCATATATTCATAAAGCTCTTAGAGATATCCCTCATGAGATTTGTTTATATATAAGGAACAATGTCCTTCCTGAGCTTATAAGGAAATTCCCTCGGAACTTAGAGGATTTTAGGGCTATCTTCTTGAATGTTAAGATTTACAAACAAAGGCCTATTATTAGAACTCTTCTTTTAATGTAAGAACTTTAGTAGTCATATAGATTCACCCATCTCTTTCATACTTAGGCCATTTAGTCAAATTAAGGTCCATCATCACAAAAAGATACACATCAATACTACATTCAGGTTGTTTGAGCTAAGTTTAGGCTTAGGAATTAAACACAGAAACGGAACCATTCCTTGAAACCTCTACACAAGATATTAACACACCTCATTATGCAAAAAAATAATATCCCAAAGAAATCCTTCTTAACATAGTAACAACACATTAAATAGAACCATGATGTCTGCATGCACAACACATCTAAAATTACCCATTCTTCTCATAATAATCAAATAGCACAAGCCCACTGATACTATACAGTCTATGCATAAATCATTAACTCAGATACATAAGTTTGACTACATCCTATACCCAACCACTATACTAAGTCTTAAGCTTAGAATAAATATAGAGATCAAGAACCAAATCATTATGCAGTAATAGCATAGAACCATACCATGCCCAAGATCATGCAAGAGTTATTCGACACAATCATAATGGGGATAAACAAGACAACAAACAAAGTTACGAGGTTTACATGCATACAAAGCTACATGAGTACTAATGTTGTAAGGAATAACTTAAAAACTGATATTGGGACTTCAACTCTCCACCCAACTTTAGACACACTGCAACCAAGTTTTTCTTGCAGTACTCACCCCTGAGCCAAATTCTAGAGCTTGAGGATGATTGCTTAAGGGATTAAATCAATTCTTCTAGCTGAAACTGGGACTCTAGAGTGATAATTTTCGACTTATCTATGCCATATCACTTACTTTAGCCCAATTCAATTCTCCATGAATCTTTTCAACAATAATTCCAATAATGAACAATAATTGAAGATAAAACAATAAATACAATGACAATAGGAGACAATCAAGAACATCAACAAGAGACACTGATTTGGTCAAAGACCAGGGAAAATCCCCATAATAGGGAAAACCCTTTGAAAAATTTTCTTCTATTAGATTGTCATAAAATGTTTAGCAAAGAGTATAATGAGCCCAAATCCATAAGAGTCAAAGTCAAACTTTGAATATTCAAATAGACAAACCAATATCCAATGAATATGAGCTTCAAAAGTAAGCTTTAGTCAAACTTCCAAACCTGTTATACTATCAAAGTCAACAACAATCAAATCACCCCTAACCAGTCCACGAGTCAACAACCAAAGTGCCTTTCGATAGCTCGGTCAAAGGTCAAATAACTCAACCTTGAATGAAGGTAAAATACGAGTCAAAACAGTCTTGAAATCCATAGTCAAACTTAGTCAACAAAGAGGAGAGGATTGCAGTAAATTTAGGTCTAAAATCTATGGCCAATCCTTATAGTCAATAGTGGTCAAACTACCTAGATTACCTTGGTTCCAGTGCCAAACAATGTGACTTTCCCAAGCAGAATTACTCCCACAAGATCGAAGTCAAATCATGCCAAAATTACCCAAGTCAATGTTGGTCAAAGTCTTCCAAACGGAAAAGTCAATGCTGCAGTCAAAGATGCCAAGAGACTTCACATGTGTGAGAGAGGGAAAGTTGCCTCATACTTGTACGAACCAATCCAAGCAAGCGAGAGAAGAATGATTTCTTGTGATGATGTCTCTAAATTAGGCTCCTTTACGAGTATTTATAGGCATTGGAAGAGGGGAAATTTGTCCTCATGTTTGTCCTTTAGGCCAAATTGATCAAATGTGTACTTGTGGGCTTGACTTCAAAAATATAATTTTCCTTATCCAAATTCAGTGCTTCAAAGGTCAATTTTGGTCCTCTCAGAAAGAGGAATCTAGTCAAATGATTAGAATTTGTCAGTGAGTTGCCAAATTAATGTAGAGGACCATCCACCTGTACCCACTAGTTGTTTAGTGCAATTCGTTTCTCATAGGGAGTCCAAAGGTCCACCACCTCCACCTTAAATTGAATGATCGTTTTACTCCTTCTGTTTTGATAGTAGTACAAAGTTATGTGCTCTTTTCCACTACGTTGAGGATTTTATTTCCTCTATAAGCGTAGTTGTTTTTTTTCTACAACTGTGTTCTGCATCCAAATCAGTCTTCATTCAATGCATGAGAGTCCCCTCTTCGCAAATTCTTCCTCCTTTTTTCCCAATGTTGTCCTTTCCTTGTGCATGGACTGTGATAATCTCCTCCTTTACACCATTGCAACTATTTTGGTTGCGTAGGAAGACATTGTTGTCGCCCATTCCTTCTCGGTTATGGTTGTTTTGTCCTTAGTGGTGGTGGGGATGTTATTATGTCAGCTCTCTTCCCCACTCTCCCGTTGGTTGACTCTAGCTGTCCCAGCTGCCAGTGCAACCCATCCTTCTTAATTTTTTTTCCTCTATGCCTTGTGGGTTTATCCAAGGCAGACATGGCTCTGTTGTCCTTCTTTCCTGCTCAATTAATATATAAAACTAGTCCATTTAAGGCACACTTTCCACCCTTTGATGGATTTCATGAAACAAATCAAGGTTCCTTCAAATCCTAGGCAATATCCTCTCTCAAACTCTAGAATATGTGTCCCAATTCTTAGGCATTTTAATTAAAATCAAAGTATATTAAATATTTAAAATGAAGGGGAATTATCTCGGGGCTATCAAAAAGGGGGACAATGACCCTACAAATATAAATAACAAAAACAAAGTTAGGATGGGAAAATGTCTAGATAAAGTAGCCAAAAACCCAAGATACAAAGTTACATTAGACAAGTTCATGGATAAAATTTAATATATGAAAGATCATACAATCAAAGGGAAGTCTATGGGAATCTAGATATGTAAAAAAAATACATTAATATCGTGGATAAAATCACGAAGGAAACCCAAAGGATAGGTGGATAAACTTGTTATGGAAACACAAAGGGTAGGAGGATCTAAAGTAGCATTCAAAGGATTCTTTGTTGTCATTTTCGCATGCGTTGGAGATAAGGACAGAGTCTTTGATAAAGACCCATACTTCTTTAACTTTGTAGGATTACATTTAAGGTTCTAAACAAATAAGTTTGGCCCTAAAAAAGAATATGTTAGAAAATTATATATTATAGAGCAATGGAACACATAAAATGTTGCAAAAACATAAACACAAAAAACACATAAAATAAGAGAGACAAAAATATATGTGGTTCACCCAATTTGGGCTACATCCATAGAGAAACAATCAGTCCTTCCTTTTATATTATCCAACAAAATGAAGAAATACAACCTAGAGAAAATCTGTTGTAATTTCCTCTTTGCTCTCACACAATCTCCTCTCTCTTTCTCTCTCAGAATACACATAGACAATCACAATACAATTCCCTCATATAAACTGAGGGTTTCCTTCAAGGGAAAAAACCCTAAATTAGCATAACTTCTACCGTCACATCATCTGCATAATGAACGGCCCAAATTGACTACGAAATTACAATATTTTACAAGGCATTTTTCCATCTACTTTTAGATTAGGGGGCGTCATCTCCCCCCTAGACCCCCATGACGAATATCATACGTGTGGCGTTTCTGCCCCATTTAGGAACTAGGGTCCAACACAAATAAGACCTCTGAATCAAGAAGATAATCAGGCTCCACACCCAACAAAATACTTCACAGTAACATTGGTGTGGACCAGGCTATACTGATTCCCTTAAATGTTATGGAATGAAGAGACATTAGCAAGTATATAAAATATGCTAGGATTCCTCATCAAATCTTTAGAAATCACCCAAATAGGTAGATATACAACTTATGCAAATATTCGTGTTTATATGAATATTTCTAAAGCTCTCCTAGAATCCATATGTATCAACTTCCAAAATTTGGAATGTTTACAAACCCTAAACTATGAGCATATCCCTTTTCACTACAAAATTGTCACATACATGGCCATTTGTTTATGGAATTTCCTCTAAATGTTATAGTTAATCTCAAGATTTAAGAGCAAGGGACCAACGAGGAAGGCTTTGTTAAGGTGCCAAGAAAAATGTAAGTTAGGATAAAAAAATTCTAGCCAAGCAACCAATACTAATCCCAATGTAACCAATAGTTTCTAGTCTCCGTCAAAAGTTTAAGATCTTGTGAAGATGAAATTTAAAGTGGAAACATCAACAGTGAAGGAAATTATGCCTCACACAATTAATCTAAGTGAGACAAAGCAAAGAAAAAAATATGCAAGTATAAAACACAATAAAGGAAGATCATATGGAAATTAACGTCTAGAAATGTGGAATGAGGAAGATGACAAGTATAATTCAAAAGAAAATGAGTCAGAACCAAAAAATGATAGGGACATACATGAGATTGATATAATAACATTATAGGACTATATGGAGAAAAAATACTAACAAACATATTAGTAGAAGAGATTCAAGCTCTTTTCGAGAAATTCTTAAAAGGAAAATCCAAATTTGGCTCATCCTCACAAGATAAAGGGACATCATTAGGATTAGGGGTGGTAGAAAAAACACAACTGAGACTTTAGAAAAAATTAGGAGTGGAAGAAAAAAGGGGTGTAGAAAACTCAAGAAAAAAAACCCAAGAGGAGGAGGCCCAACAACTAGATAGGTCTCAAACATACTAAATAAGTACTCCATCACTCAACCTAAAGTTTAAAATATGAGGATCACATCATGGAACATTAGAGGTGCTAACAATAAGGGTAAGAAAAGGCCTATCAAAAGAAATGCCATGAAAGAAAAACTCACAATCTTTATTGTCCAAGAAAGTAAGTGTGATGGGAAGTTATGGAAAAAAATGGCAAATGTTAGAAGGGTTTTGATTTAGTATATATTACCAATATAGTTTCTTGGATGGATTGGTCATCATTTGGAAACCTTGTTATGATTGTGTTGGAAAATTTAATAACAGTAAGGAAAAAAATCTCTACAAGTTTCAAGGAGCTTGTCAAATTTGGGAGGCATAATCACTAATGTTTATGACTCTAGTACAATGCTCATAAAACTAAATTTTATAGAGATGAGGTCGAATAGAGGTGCAACCACAGGGGGAAATAAATAAGTCATTAAAGGGGAATTTGGTATGATAACATTTAAAAATGAGCTTAAGGGGAGAAACAAGGAAACTAGATGAGGTTAATGTTACTTTCAAAAATACCATTTCAGAGCTACAACTGGTAGACATAGCAACCATCAATGGTTGTCATACCTAAAATAAAAAAATAGAGGGGCAAGAAAAAAATAGTGGTAAGGTTATATTGCTTCCTCAAATCGAAATCCCTCATTCAAATAAGAGTGGCATTCGAAGCAAATATTTTACCAAGATAGGGGTTGGATCACTATCCCACATGCTTCATTTGGGATATCCTGGAACCACCAAAATCAAATCCCTTATAATTTGAAATGTTTTGACTTGATCACCCTAACATCATAGTTAATATCAAACTATGGTGTAATGAGGAAAATCCACTGAAGGGATCATCCATGTATCAAATTTAAGAGTTGACAACATTAGTGAGATATTAGTGAAGGAATAAGCTAAGAAGCGACAATGTTGGTGAGACACTAGTAATGGAAAATTAAATCCCTTGAATAAATGTTGTTTGGGGAAATTTCTAAAACATAGAGAAAGTTGGAGTCCAAATAGGAGGAGGTTCAAACCACCATCATAAATGAAGGAAGAAGTGAGAATCTTGTAAAAAAGGAAGAAACGTTGAGGGAGAAAATTGAAATAAGGGCGAAGAAAAAAGAAATCCTTTGGAGGAAAAAACCAATAATTATATGGATGGAGGATGGAGAAATAAATACTATAAAATCTCATAACTCAATGAATGATCATAGATATCACAATAAAATTGTCTCCCTTCAAAAAGATCAATGGATAAAAACTCCAAGCTAGCAATTGACAGGTATCAAACAATAAATTCCATCTTAACCACTTCCCTCAACTAACATATCTAGAAAAAAATACAAGCTCCATGGGGGAGGCCACCCTAAAATAAGTGGAAATAATAAAAATGTAAATAAAAATAAGCAAGTCTCCTTTCCTAGATGGGTTTACTACATAATTCTTCCACAAATGTTGTGTTGTTGTTGGTACATATGTTTGGAGAATGGTGGAAGATGCAAGAGCCTCGCAAGAGATTATTGAAGCATTTAACTCTACATTTATCACTCTCATACCCAAGGAAGACAAGGCCAGTTCCCTAAACAAACCCAGGTTGTTATGAAATGTAATATATAAGGTCATACCCCATAGAATTTCACAATAGCAAGGTAGGTACATTGAGGGGTAACAAATTCTTATTGGAATCATAATAGATCATGAAACCATCCACTCCTTTAAATTAAATAAAAAACTAGGCATGCTTATTAATCTAGACACGTTCAAACATTTTGATCAATTAAATTGGGATTTTATAACTCAAATGTTAATAACTTTTGGTTTTAGTCAAACTTGGCTCAATTGGGTTTAAAAAGTTAAATCTCATTTATGTTCTTCTTGATCCTTTTTAATGGTCCCTCTTCTATCCATTCAATCCTTCTCACTACAATAAACAAGGGGATCCCCTCTCTCCATTCCTATTTGATAAGTATTAGGAAGAAATATCTAGAATAACATTGCTTCAAGAACCTTAAAGGACCTCAAACTTCATAGATGTTGACCCATTTTCCCAATTCAAATTTGTAGATGATGTTGTGATTAGGTGACATCCTTTGACCAAGGCAACAACATCTATAAAATTAAGCATAGCCTCCTTCCTACTAGCTTCTAAAACTATGATTAATCAAGACAAATATCTCATCATGTTCTTTAACACCATTTCGATTACACAATGCAACATAGTATGTATTCTAGGTTTTAGAAAGGTGCTCTTCCTTTAAAATACATAAGATCTCTTATCTTTGAGAAATTTCTAAGAATCATCTCATTAGAAGACCTCCTTGTTAGGATTGATTTCAAACTTAACTTTTGGACCTTCAAATCCCTTAACATTTTAAGAAAACTTACTCTTTTTAAATCAATTCTTCAATGCATGTTTCTCTACATTTTCTGATCCAGACTTATGCAGGAACGTAATAAAATACAGAAATACACATAAACGCAGAGATGCAACATAAATAATTAATATCACTTAACTAAAATATGCTTATAGAAAGGATGGAAATAAACTAGCTAAGGCGATGGTAGCTTATCTCTAAGAAGAGATGTATCGGCTACAGGCCTCTGAAATATGTTACAATGAGGCTTGATGGCCTATTTATTATTGAGAAACAATGGAAAACTTGAAACATCTAAAAACCTAGCCCTAGGAGATGGAGCACCAAAACTATGGGTCTCGTTTGGGTAAATTGGTACATCAACTTCCTAGAGACGTAACTTTGGCATACGATCTTCGTTTGATGCGCACAATACCTTGTTCAAATATCTATCTAATAACTACAACTTTTGAGGTGAGAAACATCGGTCGAAGACCCATGTTGCTCCCGGTTTTCCAAAAAAATGTTATTTAGGGCCTCGAAATAGCTCCGGAAGTTCAGGACTCGAAAAAAGTGCTAAAAATAGTAAACTGTGCTAGAATTAAGGAAACTAAAAAACTGAAAGAAACAATGGTGGGGCCCCAAGTGGAATAGGTGGGTGGCCACCAATATCCACCTGGATCATTCCTCCCCCCTTAGTATGCAATGGTCCCCATTGCGTTGAGTTCCTCCATGAGATGAGGAAACTTCTGTTGAACTTGGTCCCCGATGAGCCACTTGCCTTGGTGCAAGAGTTGGCCATATTTGAAAATCCGATACAGTTGGATCTTCTGCTGGCGAGTGTTATTAATTTGCGTGTTCATGATATGATCTGTGGTTGCCTACTCCATGCAATTGGGTTTGACTTTGTTGGTGTGAGTTGTTCTGCAATGTCAGAGGTGTCCAGTAGAGGTGGGAAGTAAGTTCAAAGGCGGTCCACATTGAACACTAGGTGTAGACCAAAGAATGGTGGAATACTGAACTCGAAGGCATTATATCCTACAACCTTGGTGATGGTGTATGACCCATATCAGAGCGGGGTCCAGTGAGGCGCTCCTTCTGCAAATGTAGCCACACTTTGTCGCCCACCTGGAAGTTGTGTGGCACCCGATGCTGATCATGTCACTACTTGTACTTAGCATTGGCTCTGTCCAATATGTCATGAACCTGTTTGTGGATGCATTTAATGCACTCAGTGAATCTGTTCGCCTTGTCAGCTTCAGATTGGACATGAGTTGAATCGCCTTGAGTAGCCGTAAATGGCATGGCTACGTCAATGTGACATAGTGGTTGGAATCCCAAGCCCACCTAAAAGGGGCTGTGACCAGTTGAGATGTGGAGAGCCTGGCTATAGCTGTGGTGTACATAGGTGAGGCTCTCATCCCATGTGTGTGGATGCTTTGAGTTGTACATGCGAAGAATGTGTACGATCATCGTGTTGACGACTTCTGTCTGGCCATCTGTTTGGGAATGGAAAGATGTGGACTTGGTGAGCTTGATGTCTAGCATTGACCAGAGGCTGGACCAAAATGTACAGAGGAACCTGCTATCCCGATTTGAGATGATAAACTGTGGGGTCCCAAAGTGTACCCACACTTGTTCAGAGAAGAGTTTAGTAGTGGTTTCTGCTGTGATATTCTTTTTGCAGGTTGCCATGATGGCCATCTTCGAGAATCTGTTGACAACCATGAAAACACAGTTGTTTCCATGCTTAGTAGAAGGAAGGCCTAAAATTTAATCCATGTAGATGGATTCCCAAGGTCGACTAGGGGTAGGCAATGAAGTATAGAGGCCTTGCTTCTTGATGGTCGGTTTGGCAATGGCGCAGGCAATGCAAGATCTGATGTACTTCTCGAAATCCCTTCGAAGGTTCAACCAATAGAAATACTTATGTATTAGTTCCATTGTTTTCTCGACCTCGAAATTCCCAATGACCCGATTGTAGTGTGCTTCCCAAATCATCTTGGCACGCTCGCTTGAAGGAATACAAAGGTGTCCCAGGTGACATAGAAATGCATCCTGGAGGTGAAAATTTTGAACTTGCTTATCCTCCAAGAGCATCTTGTACGTGTGGCCGAATTCTGGATCACTCTCGTAGAGAAGCGGCCAATCAGAATTATTGTGCCCACAAGAGTTGAGCATGACGGTTAGCGCCACGATCGATGGTCGGCTAAGGCAATCTGCAACATTATTTTTCCTTCCCTTCTTGTACTTGATGTTCAAATGAAATTTTTGCAGATATGTGGACCACTTTTGATGGCGATATTTCAAAAACTTCCCTTGTGTCTGCATGAACTACAGGGTTCGATGGTCTGTGTGGATAACCATGTACTCGTATTTTCATCAATTTTGTAGGAGATCTAAAAACCTCTTCTTTCCCAACAGTTTTATAATCGGTTTCTCTAGGTGGCCATTGTCTCTTTGTTTCAGCGATGAGGGAGGCACGAGATAAGGTGGTTAATCCGTAGTTGAATGATACATCCAATGATAAAAAATAATTCTTGCTTCGGAGAGGACACCTGACAGTTCTTAGAGGGTTGGAGTCTTGGTTCTTTGGGCTGGTATGGGATCCAGGCCTCTCTAGACATGTATCACTATTAGAATTTCTTTTAAACAATTCCCTTTTGGTCGTCCCTAGCCAGTCAATGGCATTATAATTTCCAGATGATTTGGGGTTTTTGAAAGGTTTTTATCCTGCTTATGAACTGTGTAATTCAATTTTGCTTCTGGATATTAATTCCTTTCAATTTCTAAATTCCCATGGATTTGCTTCTTGCAATCACGCTGACTTGCAAGGATATGGCCCTTCAATTAGGCTGGCATAGTCTGAGGGTTATTTGAAAAATTTCTTAAAGGAAAGACTAAGAAAAAACTCAAATTTCATCAAGTTTAGTTCAATAAAGAAACCTCTCTATATTAGAAATCCTAGTCGTCCCAAGCTTTCTCTGGTTCTGGCTAGAGACATTAAGATGAATTTGGGTTTCTTCATTGGATGAAAAATACTTGGTGTGATAGGTTCATGGTTGTTGTTTCTCCATTAAAACCATAAAATCATGGGTTAAAAGCGAAATTTATCCTCTGGTACAAGTTCTGATAGGTGTCAACTTATTAGCTAAATGTTGGATTCACTTGAAGTTTGCAAAAGTGGTAGATGTAAAAATAGTCAAATCATAGACTCGAAGGTAAATTGCAAGTGTCCAAGGGCTATTGGGGTGTGGTCTCTTTGAAGTTTCACATTGATACGATTATCCTTTAATGGGAGGATATTTAGCCATTTCAAATTCTTCTTTTCTATTTTGGAACCGATGCACGATCTTACTTACTACTATGTTTATCTTGTTCAAAAAGTTGATAAGCCCATTGTGTACTTCAATAAATATTTCTTTAGGGTTATTCCTTCCTATTGTACCAGGTCTGGCATATTGATTCCTCTCCTATCTTATTTAAATTTTGGACATTCTTTTTTAATGCCCATTTGGAGTGATCAGATATGGGCCCTCTGTGGGTTCGTCTCCCTGGTTTAGCTTTAGCTTTCTGGGCCGACAAAATTTTTCAAGACATTGGGAATTCTATTGGCTCCTATATTTCACATGACACATCCTATCTTTCCTTGGGGAAAATGTCCATGACTATAATCTTAATCAAGGTTGACCTAAGGAATAGTCTCCCTGATGAAATTGACCTCGAAGGGGACTCAATGATCTGAAATAGGTGGCTGACTTGTTTTTCTATGCAAGCACCTTATATTCCATTTAAACAACTTAAGGATCGTTCTCATACATCCAATTGTCTAACATAATTTTTGTGTCAAGTTTATGTGTTTTTAAAGTGCTTTATGTGTGAGAAATTTAACAATTATTTAAGCTAATTAAAGGCATGATCAACAAACATAATTTGCAAAAAAAATAACCAGCAAATCATAACAACAAAATAATAAAGGAGTTCACCCTCATTGGGCTACATCTCCTTGAGCCTCCATTAATGGACTAGGCTCTCTGGGATTAAAATGGTCAAATTGTTTTACAAGCTAATGCTCAACTCCATTGGTGTTTTAGACTGTACCAATGGGCTCAGAATGCCCAAATACCCATAGATTGATTGTTCAATCACTGGAAATGGACCATGGCTCCCTTGGGCATGATCTCTTTTGCTGGTGGCCTTGAGCTTCCCGCAGCTATCCTGTGGAAAAAACACCTGTATAAATCTTCATCTGCTCCTGAAACCTATCTCACTATTTCCAAAAATGTCAATAATCCAAAATTCTCTATTCATTCTCTCAGTATGGCCTCTCGCTCCTTTGGTTATGCCTCCAACACGGGCTCTAGGCTCCATGAAACTTCCCTATAGAATTTTCGCACCTAGAAGTCTCCAAATGCCTTTGAAAGCTACTCCATTAGCTTTAGAAGGTCCAATACATTCAAAATTGACAATTCATTTTCGAAATTTGGTTGAAAGATGCTCCAATAGAGCACATTTATTTTTTCCCCAATTTCCTCCACTAAATTTGGGGAGACCTCCAGTTAACATTCCAGAAATAGCAAAGCCACCAGTTTTGGTGTGCTCCCCTAAATTTCCGCCAAACTAAACGTGTATTAATTAGAGGATAAGCGCAATTAACATAAGATAAGCACAATTTTTAAAGTTAAGCGCTGTTAGCGCTAATTGCAAGTTAAGATAATTTAACTACGGATTGATGTGGTAATCGTGGCTTAACCGTATTAAACTTCGCCAGTCCCATGAGAAGGTTTAAAAGAATGTTTGGCGGCAATGTTTAACAATTAAGACTCGCAGCCCATTAGTAGGGTGCAGCCATGGTGGGGCCGAGGTTTGGGCTTCAAACCCCAACCTCGCTCCTAAACAAACCTTTTACCACCTTGGCATTAATTTAAAACATCAAACCTTCACATAGATTGAAATTAGTATGGTTTAATTAAAATTTAATAATTATATATATATATATATATATATATATATATATATATATATATATATATGTTAAACCATATAATATATATAATTATATATATATATAAAACAAAATCATAAATAAATAATTAATTAATTTAAAAAAAACACAATTTCCAACCTTAAAAACATTAGGAAATTTACCCCCACATAGATCAAACAAGCAAATCCAAAAATGCCACTTGTCACAATCTTATTAGCAGAATCCTGTAGAATATTCCCAAGATATTCTTTTTTGCTGACTGGGTTGCCACTTCATCCCTATACTTGTTTTGCCCATTTTTTTACATGTTTTGGAAAGCGAACAACATACCATAACTCACTCATACGAACTCAAAATTTGATGAAACAAGTTGCACCAGAATCCTGGCGATGAACTCTATCCGATCATTCAAGTTTGAAATAATTTTGAGAACTTTTAATTTTTAGCTAATTTTAAACCCTGATCCAAATTCTGATCACTCAAGGCTTTATTTAAAACCTGGAATATGAAGGTGTCCCATTTAAATTTCATCGTTGCCATATATATGGTCACCTTATCAAACGTTGTATTGTTTTTCCTTTAGCAAAAAATGAGGAGGAGGATTTTTTCTCGGAGGACAAAGTTCCTCAAAATAGGATGTCATCCTCATGTGGGGAGACGGGTGGTATTACTAGCGGGTCTAAGGAGTTGGTTTCGACTGTAGATGCACCTCTTTTGGACCCTATGAATGTGGATGGTGGCTTTCAAGACCCCATGGAGTGTTAAAAATTAAATAACAAAGCAATGAAACACGAAATATTATCGAAAAACAAACACAGAAAAGCATAAATAAGAGAGACACAAATATACGCGGTTCACCCAATTTGGGCTACGTTCACTGTGAAACAACCAATTCTTATTTTTATATTATCCAGCAAAATGAAGGGATACAACCTACAAAATTTTTGTTGTAACTTCCTTTTCGCTCTCACACAATCTCTCTTCTTCTCACACTGAATAATACATAGCCGTAATACAATTCCCTCATATAAACCAAGGGTTGCCTTCTAGGGAAAAAAATCCCTAAATTAACATAACTTCTACCATAAGAGATTTCACCTAATGAATGACCCATATTGACTACAAAATTACAATATTTTAGAAGGAAAAATTTCTCTAATTTTTTGCTTCGAGGGTGCTGCCCCCAAACCCTTGCTAGGGGGAGCGGTGGGGGCCTCCAAAGAATCATTATTGCCTCCCTGCCGACGCTCCTAGTTGTGGGGGGGGGGGTGTGCGGAGCCCCCCTACACCCCCTTGTTAGGGACTGGGATATAAACATGGCTAAAACAATATCTATGAATAAGGAAGAGAATCAAGCTCCACACTCAACATGGAGCAATCTATTTTAGATACTCTTCCCCTTTCTTCCTCCCGCAAGTATCATTTTCTTTATTAAAGCATGGAATGTCCTAATTCTTGCTCTCTTGGAGATTCAACCCTTTTTATGCATTCCAACACACTTTTCATGTTGTAAGGCCCTTCCCACATTCCCCGTCAAGTTCCCTATTATTTTTTCTCGGGCTCTAGGAAATTTCTCCTCTCCGATCACTTCTCCCTCCAATTCCTGCTCTTGCTCCTCGAGTGGAGGCTCCTCATCCTACTTAATGTTTATGGACCTTTCTATACCTAAAATTGAAAATATTTTAGGGACACTTTCTTCGATAAATATTTTATAAATTGTCCTTTTCTAATCATTAGAGGCGATTTAAATTTCTCCTTGGGTCCTAAATATTGGGGCAGTTGGGATGCAAATGATGGTTTTTTTGACTTCTTCTTTGATCAGATTACTAGTTGGTTGTTTATTGACGTGGATCTGGTAGAGCTTTGACCTACATGGAGGAAAAAACGATCAAGTCCTGACTACGTGGCCAAGGCACTTGATCGATTTTTGGTGTCTGAGGTGCTAATGGATGAATTTGTCTTCATCATACAATGGGTTGGGGTGGGTGGTGCCTTGGATCATTCGCCTATATTTCCTGAATTAAAAGGTGCCACACGTAAACCTGCTTGTCCTTTCGAAATGAACTCTAACTGACTCAAGGGTTAAGAATTTGTAGAGTTGGTTCAAGAACATTAGATCCCACTTGATCCACTGGAGAGTGCTTCAGCTAGAATTTTTTTGTAAAAAATGTGTGGTGTATCAAGCATAAAACCAAAGAGTGGGCCATGAAAAAAAAAGGTCGAAACATTGGAACTAAGAGAGATTGAAAGCCAACTTCAAGCTATTGCAGTCCAAGAATATGAAGGATATGGCTTAGTGGAATCCATAGATTTTATTTTTTTGTTTGGAGAAGAGGAAGAAAATAATTTTAAAAGACCGCGAGGTTAAATGGAGGCTGAAAAGCAAAGCCATTTGGCTTGAATGTGGGGACAATAATAAAAAATTCTTCTAGGCTTATGCTAAAGGTTGTAAAATGGGAAATACAACTTGGTATTTAAAAGAGTCATATGGTAAGGAGGCTTCCTCTTACAATGCTTTATCAGACATGGGGAAGAGACATTTTGAAAATATTTTTAAAGCCCATGAAAAAGTCACCATTCTAGAAGTAATTCACAATTCCCTTCCTTTCCCCAGCTTTCCTGATGAGGAAGGAAATATATATCTTATGTTTGGAGTAAAAAAAGATGAATTAATGAAATTCCTGAATAAATTTCAAAATGATAAGAGCCCAAGGCCTGATGGTTGGGGTGTGGAATTTATTCTAGGTCTATTTGATATTTTTGTGTCTGATATTTTAGTAATGGTTGAAGAATCTTGACGTGCTCGCAGAATGCTATCAAATTTTAATTCTACTTTTCTTTGATTCCAAAGGTGGACACCCTTTCCTCTTTTAAAGAATTCAAACCTAGTTATTTGTGCAATTCTATCTATAATGTCATTGCTAAGGTGATTTCTCTAAGATTCAAGTCATTCCTCTCCTCATAAATATCTAAGGGACAATTTGAGTTTTTTGAAGGTCGTAAGATCTGTGAAGATATTGGGGTGGCCCAAGAAGGTTTACATAGCTTAAAAATGATGAATCTCAAAGGGGTTGTGATAAAAATTGATTTATCAAAAGATCATGATTGCACAAATTATGACGTAGATTTGAAATTGCTCATGAAGTTTTAATCAAAATCACAAGACACAAATCTATTGTACTTTTGAGATGCGGAAATCAATTCACAATTTATAACATCAATCACAAAGATGTAATGAGAAATAACACACATGCACACATTATTTTCTGAGGGAAATCAATCTGCTAAAAACCCCAATGTTTGCTTGCATTAATATGATGAATATATATTTATTACAATTGATTTTCTCAATTGAGCACAACCTGCAAGTGAATAACTTATCTCCCTTCTCACTAAGAGGTTATGACCCAAACTTAGTCAATTTATGCCTCTGATTGAGCCCCTATTTCCTTGCGCAATTACTTGAGAAATTAGGCCTCTAATATTTAGGAATTTCTCCAAAATGGATTGCGCAACTCCCAAGGTTGATCATCTGGCTGCATGCAACACCTGTTCACTCAAGACTAGTTTACAAATAATGTTACACTGCCTTGGAATCTCCACCTCAACTGAGTAAATTGAATTATCTGCATGAATTAAATATTTTGGGTTGAGTGATCAGTTAACTAGATGATCATTGAGTTACACTGAAGTCGCACAACACAACTGACCTTCCACTAGTTCCTCCAACAGGTTGAACTGGTTTAACTAAACACAACTTAATATAATTGAATTAGATTGCTACAAATTAGAAATCACTCATGCTTAACTGAACTCAAGCCCTCCAACTCAAATTAATTGAGTTAACAAAGTGACAAGAGCCACGTCACCTTAGTTAAATACCTCAAAGATTTCTACTGATGTGGAAATTCAAATTATCTTTAGTTTGACCAAGGCAAAGTCAAACTGAATTTTTCTTGGTGCATTTTTCAACACTCCCTCTCAGTAAGAAAAGTATTATCAACCACCCCTATCTTGCACCTGTGGAACTCAAAATTCCCTCTTGGAAAGGCCTTTGTCAAAATGTCAACATCTTTTTCCCCTTCCGGAATGTATTATATCAACATCATCCACCTCTACACATAGTCATGTAAATGGCGATACCAAATATATCTATATGCTTGGATCGATCGTGAAATATAAGATTCTTAGAGAGCTTCATTCAACTCCGATTATCATAGTAGATCACAATTGGATCCATCATAAGTATCTTTATCATCTAGATCGCCTCACATGCTGCTTGACTTGCAACCATGTATTCTGCTTCTGCTAAGCCAAGTGGCACAAATATTTGATTCCTGCTATAGCAAGAAACAACTGCAGACCTAACACTGAAAATTCCACCTGATGTGCTTGTTCGGTCTGATGGAATCCCGCCCATTATACATCTGTGAAGCCACACAACTTCACTCCCTCTGTTCGTCTGTACCATAGTCCAAACTGGGTAGTTCCTCTAAGGTACCGTAAAACGTGCTTAGCTGCTTTCAAAAATATTTTGGTTGGACTAACCATAGCTTGGCTTAGCTGGTTGACTGCATAACACATATATGGTCATGTGTTCACAAGATACATCAGTGAACCCACTAGCTGTAGATAAATGGCAGCATCCACTTATTCACATGAATTGGCATCCTCTTTCCTCCAGTTGGCCGCTAGAGGTGTCTCCATGCGTTTATAACTCTCCATTCGAAATATTTGTAGTATCTCATTTTCATACTTTTATTGAGACACAAATAATTACCCATCTCCTTGCCATACTTCCAATCCAATAAAGTAGTGCAGGCGGCCCATGTCCTTCATTTCAAATTCCCTTGCAAAGTCCTCCTTGCAAAATCTGATCAATTGCTCATCACTAGTTAAAATCAAATAATTAAATCGTCAACATATAAGACAATAATAAGCAATTTACCTTCTACCAAGATATAATAGAGGTTTGCATCCGCTTCACTTTTGGTGAATCCAAAATTAGTGAGATAGTTGTCGATCCTGGTGTACCAAACACGGGGTGCTTGTTTGAGATTGTACAACACTCACTTGAGTCTGCATGTATGACACTCCCGATCAAATGTCTCAAAGCCTTCTAGTTGTTTGATGTACACCTCCTCCTCAATAACCCCACTGAGGAATGTTGTTCTTACATCCATTTGGTGGATCTTCCACCCCATCTACACAACTAGTGCAAGAATTGATCTAATGAATCAACACCTTGCTACAGGATAAAAGGTCTCCTCATAGTCAATTCCCTCAACTTGAGAGTACCCCTTGACCACAAATATGGCCTTATAATTCTCTATGCTTCCGTCTGCTAGATGCTTAACCTTGAATATCCATCTTAAAACCACAAATGATTTATCTGCTGTTCTTAGGACCACTTCCAAAACACTATTATTTACAATGGATTCATATTCCTCCACCATTTCATCAAACCATACAAGTTTCTCTACTTCTTCCTCGAAAGAGGATGGATCAGTCTCTGCAAGTTTAGTCATTAGAGACCTTAATTGAATTTTGTTTCCGCAACATTGCGATGCCATTTCCCTCCCTCTCCATCATTACTAAATCCTGCTTGAATCGAAATGTGATGGTACCATCCTTGTCCTTGACTGAAGTCATATTTATTAACTAATAGAATAACCAAAGGTCGAATGCCCACCTATCGATGTTCATGGCCACCTTTCTACTTCGTTCCCACCTTTGCATTAACTTCCAACCAACCTTCCCTTCTCCCGAATCTCTCCATCGCGTCCTCAGGATGTTGTCATTCTTCAATGCTTGCATGTTCTCTAGAGGTCACGTACTCTAGCTGTACTATAGATAGATTACATTATATAACAACATTATCGGATGTGACATATATCACTTATATTCTTATGGCTCCTTGGTCTAGCTCCACCCCAATGTTGGATTGAGCGCCTGCCAATTGATTGTTGGCTCTTTTACCATAGAAAAATTTAAATTTTTCAAATTTTCTAAGGAGATGCATTATCCTTATGAGAGTTGGAGAAGTTTCAATCTCGGTGAGGTTCTCATGTTTGGAAAGTTTTAGACATTTTTGTATAACCACCATTGAATCACCAACAATGATCAGATTTGTGATACCTTTGGATACACTTATTTTCAAACCTTTCCAGAGAGAAAGCACTCTAGCTTGGTTTTTCATGGCTTTGCCAAGTCCCTATGCAAACTTTGATTCAGTATTTTCTTCGAGGTTTAAAAATACCCCTCCCGCTCCAGCCTCCCCTTTTTTACTACTGAATGTTATGTGAATAGTTTCCCACCATTTTTTATGAAAATAGTTGTTTAAATTATGGCATAGTGAGAAGCTATCCACATGGAATTTTGTTGTGCAAAGTTACGATAATTTGCGAGTAATTTTTTTTTTTAGATTTTTTAATTTTTAATATAATTTGTATATTTCACAATTCAATTTAAAACCACAAAAAAATAGCCATCAACTAATTAGAAAAAAAAATTACATTTTAAATAATTACAAATTATTTTTTAATTTTCAAAATGTTCAATTTAGTATATTTTTTTTTCCAAAACTTTAATAAACTTCCTAAAATGTATTTAAAATTTTCATTTTTTTTGGGACCAAAATAAAAAACAATATAAAGTAGTGAAAAATTCTTAACCATCTTAATATTAATTTTTTTATTATTACTCGTTAACCGTTATAATATTTTACTTTTTAGCCAGTAATCTTCAAAATTTTAATTTATAGGTTGTTTGTTTGATGTTATTTAATTTTTAGATATGGGTTTTTGGCTTTGCTTATTGAGGTCACAATTTTGCTTTTGCCTTGACAACATTAATCTAGCCATTTGTTTTTTCAAAAAACTTGATAATTGGAATGTTTGAATTGACTTTTTGATTGTGGAAATGAATTCAACACCATAAAAACCCTTGGGGCACCCAAAATGTTGAAGACAACTCTAAATTGGGTTTCCCAAATTTTTTCCTAGATTTTATCAAAATCTTACCTGAATTTCCACTGTTTTTCAAACAAAAAAATAACTTCAATAAAATAATATTAATTTATTTCCTAAGAATTAATTAACTATAATATATATATATATATATATATATATATATATATAATTTATTTTTAAAAGTTTCATAAACAAATAAAACTTATAATCATAATCAAAACAAAATAAATGAATAAATTTGTTTAAAAAACCAATAATATTTATTACAATATTAAAATTTATAACAATAATAAAATTTGTTACAATATTAAAATTTATATACAAGTAAAAGTAACTTATATATATTAGAGTAATTATATAAATCAAATAATTTTTAAAAATCAATAAGTATCAATATATGAGACACATCAAAACACTTATTTCATAATACATTTCACATTGTTAATATTAAAAAGAATCATAATCATGGAGATTCATCCCCACTTTATTATATTTTTCATTTGTAAATAAACTTTATTACAATATCATAGCTTATTAATATTACACGATTAAAAATAATTTTTATTTTAATTTAATTTTATGATATTTTGTAGATTAAATAAAAAAAACAAATCAATTTTAAAGTAAATCTAAACCTTTTAAATTATTATGTAAATATACCATTTAAATTAAATTATTACTATTAATTTATTAATTATTAATAATTAAATTAAAATTAGGTCAAAGGAGTTTAGCTCAAGTTGTGGACCTATGTTTGTGTTACCTGTTGCGGGTTCAAATGTCACAGACATATTCTACTTAGTGAAATAAACTACTTCTACTAGGCTATTTAAAAAAGGAATGTCTACCGATCCAACAAAATAACCAAATAGCTAGGACCACAGTTTTTTGCGGAATTGAGTAATTAAAAAAAAAAAAAAAATTAGGTAGTTGGAGTGTTTGAATAGTTTTTTTTTTTTTATAGTGGAAATGAATTCAACACCATCAAAGTGTTTGAATAGTTTTTTTTATTTTTTTTTATGGTGGAAATCGGTTCAGCACCATCAAAAACCCCTGGGCTCCCAAAATCTTGAAGTTTGACAATAATAACCTAGATTTTTTGAAATATTTTTTTCATAATCTTGTCAGAATTTCCTAGTTATTTTGTGGGTTTTTAAGACTACTCCATTAAAAAATATATAGAAAGAAAGAAATAAGTAAAGAAAGAAAGTATTTTTAATGTCCATGAGGCTAAAAATAACCAATGGGAAAAATTGCTTCTCCATCTAGTTCCTCTTGTACTTCCTGTATTTGACCCTTTTCCTGTGGAGTTTTACAATAAACCCTCCCAACTTCTTGACAAAAACTTCGTTGAATACACTGTTTTTGAAGCCCTCACATTCTAAAATGAAATGCTTTTCAGTTTCCACTTTTCCAGAAAAGAAAAAAATACATACTCTTTCCTCCCACATTGCTTTTGGCCTTTTCCAACACCCAGTTATTGAGCAATAAAAATTTTGGATCTCCAAAAAATATTGGCCCCTATGTATGCTTTTTGTTGATGATTGTGAGTGGGGTTAAACTCTTCAATGTAGTACCTCTTCTTTCTCCCTAGCTCTTTCTCCCAAGTACGTTTTTGGAACTTATCCATAACAATTTTTTTTATCTCCTTACTATTTGTGAGACACATGCTCAAGCAAATACCCCATTTACTAAACCATTTGTTATTTTGCCGCATCCAAGTCTTCTTTTTTTTGCACAATCTATCATTAAACACAACCTTAGGCCATCTACCCTCTTCCATTTGCTCAATTTTTTTTTAAATATCTTATGACTCACACCTAGCAATTGCTTCAATAGGAGCAGCGACTATTTCACTTAACAAGATAGCATAAGGAATTGCACTTTTAATTTTATAATTACAAATTCTTTATCTCAAGGCTTTAACCCTTTATCTTTTAAAAGTATTATCGCTATTTAAATTAAATTATTACTATCTATTTATTAATTATTAAAATTAAATTAAAATTCTAATTTTAAATAAAATAGGGTGTTGTCTACTCATAATTTCACTTGAATGGCGAAATTCTTGCTAAAATTAATTGAATCATTTTTTTGTAGTAGAAATAAATTCAGCACCATTAAAACACCCAAATTCTAAAACTTAATAACTATAACTTAAATTTCCAAAAATATCTCTCATTTATTGAAAAAAAATTTCCATTGTTCTAGGATGAAATTGTGACTACGACATAAAATAGTTGCAACATGGAAAATCTGATTGAAACATCTTTCCCATATCGTGGAAGAAGAAAGGACAAGGAAATCGTCATGCATACCTTTTAATGGTGGGCCACCAATTCTTGCCATTGCGCTCTACGATTCGGGAGGTTGGTGTTTCAATTTTCTGTGTATTTAGAGGAAAAATGAAAACTGTATTTCCTGACTTCACACGTCGCACGTGGTCTTTTGGACCATTAATGACTTGACTTTAATTTAGGGAGTAGCTCTTAGTGTGACTTTTTGAAGGCTTTTCTGGTGGATTTTTCTGATTTAATTTCTCAAAATCTGACATGAATTCATTGAAAACAGAAGTTTGATGAATAATCTTGCACAATCGAAGTGTCCTAGGGTTTTTTAGGGCGTTGAATCCATATATAGAGTAAAAAAAATTAGTTTAAATAACAAAAATCAAGATTCAACCTCAAATTATTTCGCCGAATTTCAACACCAAAAACTCTAAAAAATCACACTAAAAACAACTCCCTAATTTAATATAACCGTGATAACCAACCCAAATCCCAATAAAATAAAATAAAATTTTTATTAACTACTCAAATCATATATATACAAGTAAAATTTAATGATGAGAGTATTCATGACCCAGTTTTTTTCTTAAAACAAATCTCACATCTCACTTTCGGCAGATTTCACGACATTGTACAAGTTCTGTTTTTAAAATTTAGTATATTCGTTAAATTGGTGTTATTTAAATGATTATAAGAAATATGGTGGCTTTAATTATTTTTTAATATATTTGTTCTTTTATAACTGTCATATAAGTTGGAGATCATCAAGTGGTTAGGGGAAATCTGAGTTATTGTTCTCCTACTTGTTTGTTGAATTTATTATGCTATATCCATTTGATATTGGAGTTTATGATGGGTTGTTGCTGGTTTTTGAATTTTTTTTTACATCTCTAATTTGGTTAGAGTTGGCTGTCGACTTGGAGCTGCCGTTGGTTATTTTTATGAGTTGAAGTTCACTCATATAAGATAATAACAAAGATATTTGATTTGCACATTTAAAGTGTTTGTTTAGGTCTTAACCTCGCTTAAGCTTTCATAGCTCCATTGTGTTAAAAGTTGAATGGTATTCTCCATTTGGATCTCTCATCTTTAAAGGCAAGAAGAAAATTCCTTACTTTGTTTGAGAGGGCTCAAGTTGGATAGTTTACAAGCTTGTGGCTTAATCTAAAAGTAGTGGACATATGGGTAGTAGAGTATTGGGCACCAAAAATCAATGGTTGGGTATTTGCCTTTTCTTTAGGCTAAGAGTATTTCATCTCTTTTTTCTTAAGCAAGGAAGTGCATGATTTAATATTCATATCTAGGCCTTCATGTGTTCGAGAGGAATGTGCATGTCTCCATGGACACTAGATTTTAATTCTAAAGAGGAATTCACTTCAACCTTTTTTTGGTTTAAAACTTCCCCATCGTCCATTAATCTTATAGAATCACTATTCAGTAAGAGAAATTGGGAATAAATTATGTCAGTTATTGATTATGCAAAACCAAAAGAGAATATGTATTATTGTACGAGAGTATGTGTTGAGGTTGATTTGGAGAAGGGACTTCTTGAAACCCTACAAATCAGTCTTGATGGGTAAAGTCATCAATAGCCATTAGATTATGAGCAAATTCAAATATCCAATGTAGAAATGAATAGAAAGATGAAAAAAAGAAGACTTGGAAGAGTTAGAAAAAGAAAATGAGGATGCAAAAGAACCATAGGAAGAAGATGTGGTTTTAGGTTAGGAAGAGGAAATAAAGGTAAAACCATAAATGCAAGGTCAACCCAAGCCTAAAAATCATTTGTCGGAGTTCTAAAAAAGGCCTCAAACCCTTCATCCCCCCTTACAACAGGTAGAAAATCCAATAGGGAAATGGATTATTCACGGGGCATAAATGAGTATTCATTAAGGGTCTCAACCAACATTTGACCACCTTATCCTCTATTTATGATGTACTTTAGTGTTATTCTATGTGATTAATTTGTGAGAAATTATTCAGGTATATAGGAAACTAATAATGAAAGTAGTAGAAATATATGCTCTTTTTCTCCCTTGTTTTTTGAAAGGTGGTTGGAAATCAACATTAAGTTTGAATGTAACTACAATAGAAACTCTTCTTGGTGTAACCTTGCTACCGGAATTTGTTGCATATTTTTAATTAATACAAATTTCTCCCAATCACTATCCTCATCACTCACATACATAAGCTCTTCAATTTGGTAGTGAAATAAGGATCACCGAAGCCTTGGACGTAGAGCCTCATTATACCTATCTTTAAAAGTGTGGATAAAAACATCCCTTTATTTATAGGACCATTATGGTTAGCCACATTTTAGCCAAATTGTACGGAATTATTCTAGAAAATAAGATTATCCTGTGGTTATAAATCCGTGGTAAAAGAATCGCAGGCCAACCTAGGTTTAAGATATATCATTCCATTGTGGACCACCTTGTATTTCTTATAACATCATTGTAGAGAAATGTCACAAAGATAAAACTGGACATAGTTACCAATCAAATAAGAACTTTACCGATTACCCGTTTTTTTGAGGTAGCAAAAAAATCATCCGATTTTGAAAAGTGATGATTCAAAATACACCTTTTTTTTTTGGAGCATATTTTCGACACTTTAAATTTTCTTATGTATCAATTACAGACCTTTTTTTTTAAATGTTAATGATTTCCATGCTGATTTTAGAAAGTGTTGATGCAACATCAACCTTTTTTTTAGAGGACTTATTTTTTACACTTTAAATTTTCTAATATATTAAGTGTGGATAATTTTTTAATTGGTGATTTTCATGCGAATTTTAAAAAACATCAACATTTTTTCTAAGACATATTTTTGACACTTTAAATTTTATGATGTCTTAATTATGTAATTTTTTTTAAAATGTTGATTATTTAATCATTTTTCAAATTGTCTTATTCCTCTTCTTGTTTTTCATCCTAAGATGTTTGTTTTTTAAGAGTTTTCCGAACATGTGTTTTTTGTTTTTCTTTGCAATGTTTTATTATAATGTTTTTTTGTTTCAAAGTTAAAAAAATAATAACATTAATATTTTGAGGTTAGGGTTTTTTATAAATTTATATATCGTTAATTAATATTTCAATACACATAAAATAATTGTCACTAAAAAATAATAAATTTAAACAATCGATAAAAAATATACATTTTTCATATAGTTATAATTAAAAAAATACGTATTTTAGGACACTTTTCACTAAAAATGACATGTTAAATCAAAGATTTTTATGAAAAAATTAAATAAAAAAATTGGAAAAATAACAAATTTTATAACATTTGAAGATTTTTTTTTTCCCAAAAAATAATTTAGATAAAGTTTTAAGTAAAAATAAAAAAATAACAAAATGTTAAAAATAAAATAAACTATACAATTAAAAAAACAAATCCTTAAAAATAAAAAATACAATTAAGAATAAAAAATAAAAAATAATAAAACCTAAAAAAAGACTTCTTACCAAAAATAAATGAAGAAAACACACACACACACACACACACGCGCACACACACATATAATAATTTAATTAAAATTTCTGCCATGGCCATGTAACCTTGTTTTAAATTTTTTATAATGTTTTTGTCTTGTTCATATATATATATGTGAAGTGTTTTTTAAAATTTGTATAATGTTTTTGTTTAATTTTTTTTGAGTGTTTTTTATTTCATTTTTTTTAAATTTTAATTGATATGATGATGATGATGATGGTGGTGGTTAACGTCCACTGAGACCAATATTTGGTCTATCGGACCTAAAGAAAAGAGTTATTTAATTTGATTTAAGATTTTATTCCTATGCTCAAAATGGTTGGAGAGAAGTCTCCCGAGCTCACTATAATTTTGACATCTTAAAAGGCTAGGAAGGTCAGTATTGCAACAAAGATTATGAAATTAAGCTCTAATGTGGTTGTACACGGGGCACTCTAAGAGGAAGTGATTTTCATCCTGGATGTTCATATTCTCACAGAGATGGTAGATCCTTTTCATCCATGGTGTTTTAGGAACTGTCCAACAACCTGTTTCACTATGGAGCTCATGAGAGTTCATTCTAATCTTGGCTATATTAATTTTCTTCTTTGAGCTAGTTAAAAAAGAGAGATACTTTTGATCTTCTAAGGTGGGGTTGATGACCTCCTTATAATACTTTAATTTTCTTTTAGCTGCTAGATCTTTCTCGCACCACATTTTTTCTTTGAACTTAGAAGTAACAATTTTTTTAATGTTATTGATGCTTTGCAATGCAACATTATCGTCGATCTCCCAATGGTTTAACCAGGCCCTAGTGTCTTTATACCAACCCCGTTTAAGCCTTAGGTGATTTTGGCTGGAATTTAAAGTTAGCTTAGGAAGTCTATGGTCTCCTATGCTATTGAGCTTGTGCTTGTACAATAGAAGCCTAGTCATAGCTAGGCTCTCGATAGGGAAAAGACCCACTTCTATAAAGAGAATAGGATAGGGTGTATTGCTTTTAATTTTAAGGTTATACGTTATAAAACTCTTCTGGATTTGCTCAATATTTCTCCAAGATTCTCTAGAGAGGCTGCAACCCCAAACCTCACATCCATATAAGATAACAGGAGTGACTAAAGTTTCAAAGAGGAACTTCTTTCTATCCCACATTACGAGGTTTTCCATTTTACAATTATTTTCAAGACCAAAATAAGCTTTCCACCACCCATTAATCCTTTTCTGAATGTTATAGTTCCAGTTGAGCTTGTGATGAATATCAATTCCTAGGTACTTGTAAGAAGACACTTCCTCCAAGTTATTATTGTCATACATAAAATTAGCGTAAGTGTCCTTCTTGGATTTGATAATCATAACTTTTGTTTTGTCAGTGTTAACAAACATACCCATGGTAGAGCAGAAATCCTTAAGAAGTCTAAGTTGCTTATCAAGATCAGATGTGCACCTTGCAAGAAGAACAATATCGTTAGCATAGAGAAGAAGGGTGATGACTATCCTAGCTAAGATCGTGCCAACACATCCTGCTTCCTCTAAACAACCTTCTAGCTTGTCGATGTAAATACCAAATAGGGTAGGGGAGAGGGGGAAACCTTGTTTAACTCCGATATTACACTTAATATCTTTCGACCACCCCTCATTGCTCTTTAACTTGGCAATTACATTCTCGTATAACCTTATAGCGGTTGCTCTTAGCTCGAAAGGAAAATTTAGCTCTTCTAATCTATTCCATAGGTTATTTATAGGAACCGTATTGAAACACTTTCTAAAGTCCACAAAGCAACAGAAGAGATTAGATTTATCATTGCGGAATTCTTCCACAATGATCCTAAGCGTAACGAGGTGGTCCATTGTTGAGTGCTGCCTTCTAAAACTTGCTTGGACTTTAGCCTGCTTACCTTCACTTTCAAGCGAAACGCTCAACTTCTTTTCCAAAATAATACCATATAACTTGGCTAAGAGAGGGCTGATCATAATTTTTCGATAATTAGAGGGGTTATTTGTATCCCCACTTTTAAAAATAGGGATAATGAGGTTCTGAGTCCAAGGTTTAGGGGACCCTTTGTTGACCTCTTGGTTGAAAAGCTTTTGGATGTGGGGGATGAGGACAAAACCTCCAATTTTTAAGATTTCCGCCTGGTAACCTTCAATGTCTTTAGCTTTCCCATTTTTCAGGCGTTTAACCCCAAAATCAATGTCTTCTAATGAGAAAAATTCTTTCGTTGTGAGCAGGGTTTCAAAATCCCTGGCATTTGGAGATTCATAAAGCTTTTTAAGATAGGAATTTTAGTCGTGTAAAGCAATTTTATTATTAACTTTAGTTTTCCTAGTTAGAATTTGCCTCCAGAATTTCTTAGGAGCCACCTTAGAGAGGTGTAAGAGATTCTCTTGTCTTTTACGAATATATTGCCTTTTTTTCCTTTTAGTTAGGGCTTTGTAGATTTTTATCTTGTTAATTTTGAGAGATTCATCAACAACTTCCTTAATTGCTCTCCTCGCACTTTTAAAATCTTTGTCATACCATGGGTTGGTTTTGCTATTTCTTTTATTACTTGAGACTTCAATTGAGAACTTGTTAATAGAATATGAGAGGGTCGTAGTAAAATTATGATAGAGGTCATCTATGTTGTCTATACTAGATAAAGGGAGCAAATTAGTTTTTAATTCATTTAGAAAGAGATCCTTTTTATTTCTATCAAAGATTAAGTTCTTTTGACTATAAGGATTATCTTCTATGGGATCTTTATGCATGACAAAATTGAGAGTTATGAGTAAAGGCCTATGATCAGAGTTAGGCTCGTGGTCATCTGAGATGTCAAAATTTATTATTTCGTTGTATAAAGGGAGATCGGAAATAACATAGTCTACCACACTCCTGCCAAGCCCATGGATGCAGGTCATCTTGCTAGAATTGGGCCACTTCTTTAGACCGTTGCAAATTATGAGATCCTGAGCACTACAGAGCTTGACTAGCTCTAACCCAAACAAATTATCCTCGAGGTCTTCAGAGCTCCTTTTGTACCGGCTAGCTAGAGTAAGGTCTTTGTCTAACCAAAGAGGATTGGGGTTGGAATGATTGCTTAGAATAATAGCTTGGTTGCTTGAAGTTCGAGCATTAAAGTTACCCATTAAAAGGATATTACCTTCATTCCTTAGGCTAGAAATATCATTCTCTAAGACATTGTAAGAACTATTTTTATCTAGATTCTTTTTCTTATAGAAGTTAGAATTAATGGGGGGAAAATAAAAGATTGCTATGTAGGTCTTTTTATAATTAATGTCAGTAATCTCAATCCAACTATATTGGTTGTAAAAGTCGTTTTTATAAATTCTAGCATGGGGGGAGATGTTCTTCTTAATGTAGCAAGCTATGCCCCCAATGCCTCTACTGGAGGATCACTTGTTCGAAGTAGACCATAGTGCAAATCCATCTATGTTAGGGACCTTAGATTCTTCGTGCTCCCAAGTTTCAACAAGCAATATAATATCAACATCATTTGAGATCCAACTTAGCTTGGGGCCTTTGTTCCATGGAAAGCCTTGACAGTCCCAAGAAATAATTCGGAGCATGTTGAATTTCTATTTATTACTATATTTTTGGTTTCTATCTTGAATAACGACTTTTCTATTTCTGATTATTTCCCATTTTCCTTCCTTCATAGCTTCTTTTACCTTTTGAATCTCCTTTCTTAATTTTGCTTGATCTTCTGGAATGAGATCTTCATTTATAAATATTCCTGTTCCTTTTAGACTTGAGGTTTTACTAAGTATGTCATACTTATGGTCAGTAGAGCTCACCTTTATTCGGATCAACCTTCCTTTATTCTCAGTTAATTTCCCTAACCTTGTTGCTTTTGTGAGACACGTGGTTTCAATTTGTAATCTATTATGTAATTCTGTCTGGGCTATGGCTAAAGTATCCTCGTCTACCTCCTATTTCAAACCGAAGATTATAAGGTTCAAGGCTCTTTTATTACGCTCATGGTCTAATTCGATCAATTTTTTTATTTCATCTTTAATTGGTTTGATATCTAATTTACCTGCCCCACTATATAGGGTGAGATTGTTGTTAAATTTTTCTTCTAGTTCTTTAATCATGTCCTTCATTTTAAGACTCTCTATATTATCAACATCTCCTTGCTGGGATGTTTGGTTCGTATCTTGGTTTTGTTTTTCTATGACCTGTAACCTAGTTTCCATTGCCTCCATTTTATTCTCCAATAGTTCTATTTTATTTTCTATTTGTTTTTGGATCTTGTCTTCAAGAGATGTGAATTTGTTTTCTAGCATGGCTTCTAACTCGATTTGTAGTTTGACTTCTCTTTCTTCTCTACGTTTCTCTAAAGACTCTATATACTCATAAAGGCTCTGTAGAGTAACTGTGCTAGGTCTACCTTTGGTAATCTTTGGTAGTTGTGGTGAATTATTCATACTTGAGAATATATGAGCAGATATGTATTAGAAAAATATAAGGAAAGTGTGCACCTGAATATCAGCAAACCGGATAGTAGACCTCAAGTGCCCAGGTCCGAAAATTTATCGAGAAAAAATCACAGCAGACCCAAGTAGTAATGGAGAAAATTCACCGCAGACCCAAGTATTAATCTAGAAAATTCACCGCAGACCCAAGTATTAATGGAGAAAATTCACCGCAGACCCAAGTATTAATCCAGAAAATTCACTGCAAACGCAAGTATTAATCCAAAAACCCAAGTATTAATGGAAAAAATTCACCGCAGACCCAAGTATTAATCCAGAAAATTCACCGCAGACCAAAGTATTACTCGAGAAACCCAAGTATATATATATATGTTATAAGTTTTTTTTTAAAAATTTAATTTTAATTCTTTAAATGTTTTTTTTTTTTTTTTTTTTTTTTTTTTAATTTTGTAATTTTTATTTTGTAATTAATTAATTTTTAACTTTACTATATATATATATATATATATATATATATATATATATATATATATATATATATTGGATAAAAAAAATATACAAATTATATATATATATATATATATATATTTTTTTTTTTTTTTTTACTTATCCAATTTGCTTTTAATTTATTTTTTTTAGTGTGAAATTTTTTATATTTGATTTTTTTTTCTTATTTGTTATTTGTTATTTTTAAATTTTCTATTTTTTTTATTTAACATTTTTTCTGTCTGATTTTTTTTTTAAAGATGAACCATAGCAAGTAGTTTGAAATGGTGATTTCTCCAGAATATATTTTTTATTTTTGATTTTATAATGTATATATTTTATTTATTAGTTATTATTTTTTAAAATTTTTGTTTTTGTTTTTGTTGTACTTTTAATTTTTTTCAATCTTTTAATTGTTGTTTTGTTTTGCATTTTTATTATTATTATTTTGTAAGGTCGATCATCGACTAGCAACCCAACACCATTATGTGTCAATTTGATAGATGATTTTAAAGTTTTTATTATAATGGATCAAGTCTGGCTCCACAGTGTGCTAATTTCATGGTTTATTTTTAAGATTTCATTGCAATAGGTCGAGTTTGCCTACACGCATGTCAATTTGATAGTTGATTTTTAAATTTTCGTTGTAATGTGTCAAGTTGTCTTAGGCTAAGATTTTAAAATAACTATACTTTTAACATTTAAAAAAGAAATTACTCTTGGTATAATGACTCTTTCATTCAGGTGTTCATTTTTAAACTTTGAAGTCATATAATTTTTTCATAATGTCATGGTTGAAATATATTGATAACTTGAGTTTTTTTGTAGTCGTGATATTTTGCTTTAATTCCATGGTTGAAAAATTGTCAAAATTTTAAGGCTTTCTGAGTTACGATATTTTACCCTTAATGTTATGGTTGAAAACAATTATAAGTATTTGATATTTAACGTCATGGTTGAAAATTGTTGGAATTTTAAGGCTTTTTAGAGACATGATATTTTATCTTTAATGCCATGGTTGAAAATTGTTGTAATTTTAAGGTTTTTCGGAATCATAATATTTTAACTTTAACGCCATTGCTAAAAAATATTGAAAATTTACCCAAAAAAAAGAAGACGTTGTTCCAACATCAACACTTTTCATTTTCAAGGTGCTTTTTGCACCAAAATAATTGGCTTTTACTGTCATTTTTAAAAAATGTTGCAAATTTACCTCGAAAAATAAAGTGGTGATGCAACATCAACACTTTTGATTTTCAGGCTGTTTTTTCACGTTTTTTTGGGGTTTTTTTTGCTAGAGTTCTCGTTTTGAGGTAATAGTTCTTGTTTGATCAATAACTTTGTTACTAATTTCTTCTCTTGTTTCATTGACTTTAGAAAATTATTTTGGCATTATTCTTGGTAGAAGACGGTGGAAGAGGCTAGACACGATAATGGTTTCTCTAGAGTGGAGGGTTGTTGGGATACAATTGTATGAGAATGTTATTTCCATGGTTAGGAACATTAGGGTTTTTCATAGGGAGTTAACTGCAATATCATAGTCAAGCAAGGGTGTCCCTTATTCCCTACCCTTTTTGGCATATAAATTTATAAGCTAAAAGAGTGTTTAGAAGATGTAGGTTGTTCTGACCCCATGCTCATTGGTATACTCATAACTCTTCTCTTTTATGCTGATGATATTTTTCTTTTGGGGAGGACTCAATATAATCTTGGAAAGAAACTAAGAATCCTTTGATAATTCTATTTGAATATGGGTATGACTGTTAACATTGACAAAACTACAACCAAATTTGGGTGTTCACTTGCCAACTTCCTCTCATAAATCCATTTATTGATGACATAACTACCACCAAAAACTTGTAGCCATACGACATTGCTCCACTTGATCATAAGCATGTGAGCAATCATATGCTTAGACGATTAATCTTGCCCTCCTCATTTTCACCCTCTCGATGTTAACTCTCCTTTTCAGCCTCACGCACAACTTAATACTCATTGCCATGTTAATTCCTCTTCTCCATCACCATATTCCTCATTCCTCCTCGCAACCCTTTGAAGCCAAAAGTGTTGTCCTTACCTTGCTCCCATTGGTGTTGTCATGCACAACCATCTCTCCATCATCTATGTATTCAAGCACACTGCCATGGTGAGAAAATGTGGTTGTGTTCATCATAGTGATTGGGGGAGAGGACGCCCTCCTAACTCTCCATGACGCGATTACCACATGGTTCTCTTCAACCCTGACATTCTTTAACATACAGTACACAATTTTTCCATCTTGGAAACCGCTGAGAGAAAAGAATTGGTGATGAGCTTTGGGCTATTCACAATTTATTGGCAAGGAATATTTTGGAGTAGGAGTTAGCTCACACCCGTGTCGAATTTCAAGTGGTCGAATCCAATGTCTATGCCAACCACATAAGAAAAAAGCTTCGTCGACTCTCACGAAACATTGGTATCGATTTTTCTCCCAACATGTTATCCTCTACTTCCTCTAGTGCTTTGGGCATATATACAAAGCAACAACTAGAAGAATTTCTCTCTCATCAAATCCACTCTTACTCCCCTTCCATTATCTTGGCAGGCTCTGGATGAGACATAGGAAAACTAGGACAAGAGTATTCAGTGGCAGGGGAAGGTATCTATAAGAGGTATCCAACCACTGACGCTTAGCCTGTTGATAGGAATCTCTCTCCCGAAAACAAAAACATGTATGGATTCCTTATTGTCGAGGAAATTCCAAACATGGACCATCGAGGCAACCTGGAAGGAGACATTGTTGATCACACTTAGGCTCAACCAACATATTTTGAGCTCAAAGGAAAGCAACCAACATGATCAGGTCATTCACCTTGATTCTCTCACTCTTGCCTCTCTTTTCTCTCTGCTCTCATCTCTTCCATTCTCAAATGCAAGATTTTTGGACCATATACGATTGTAAATTGTCTGAATTTATCTTTTTTTCTCTTACTATGACTCATAATCATACTATTATTTTTCTTAATAGCCTATCTGATTTCTCCTATAGAGGCAGATGGTAGGGTTTAGTCATCTAGAACCGAAACAATTATTTGGATGTACTCTATATAATTTTTTTGCTAATATAATGTTCTCTGCTTTCCTACAAAAAAAAAAAAAAACATTAGAAAAACTAAAGTCATGAGAAGTAAATCTAGAAAGATCATATATGATACTTTCATACATGACAACAACAACTTGGAGGAAGTTCCTTCATACCAATAACTTGGAATCAATATCCATCACAAGGTCAACTAGAATTATACATTGCGAAAATGATAGATGGAGTATGGAAAGCCTATTACAGGCTTGAAAACAATTTTAAGTTAATATAACTTTGGATATGGTATTAAAAAAAAACTTATCTTTGATACTCTCATTACTCTTGTTATTTTACATGCATGTGAGGTTTGGGGTTGCAGTATCTCTAGAGAGTTGCAGTGGAAGATAGAACAAATCCAAAACTAGTTTATAATGTACAATATCAAGATTAAATGAAATATCTCCTATCCTATCTTCCTAATTGAAGCAAGCCTTTCCCCCATTGAAATCATGCCAATGACTAGCTATCTTATGTATAAGAAGAATTTAAACAACATGGAAGACAAGAGGTTTCCTAGAATTGCTTCTAGCCCTTGCCAAAACCACCACCTTTGTCTCAAGTGGGGTGGCCTAAGGATGCCCAATCTTGGCTAGACCATTTCGATGTAAAGAAGGAGATCATTTGAAAAATAAGGTTTATATTAAAAACATTATTACATCAAAATTTAAGGATAAATAGTGGGGATGATAAAGAGTTAGAGGGAAAAAAAACTAAGATATTATAAGGAGGTGATCAACCCCAATCTTAAAAATAAAAAATATCTCTTTGCCTTGGCTAGTGTAAAGAAGAAAATAAAAATGACTAAAATAAACAAATTCACATGAACTTCATAGTGAAACTAGATGGTGGTTGATTCCTGAAACACCATAGGATGAAAGAGTTTGTCACCTTTACGATACTGAGAGGATTGAAGATGAAAGGAATTTTATCTTAGATTGTCCAACGTATATTCACATTTGATCTAAATTTCAAAATATATGTCACATTGCCAACCCTTTTGACCTTTTAATTCAATTAAACTATGGTGATCGTGGAATGCTTCTTTGAATGCATTTTGAGCATAAAAATAAAATGCTAAATAATTCTGAATAATCTCTTACCTTAAGGTTTGGTATACCATTTTGGTATTAGTAGATGTTAATCATCATAATCATAATTATGTGTGTGTGTGTGTGTGTGCGCGTGTGCACATTCTTAATTGAGGTGATAAGTGCAGGGGCTCATCACAAACCCAAAGGAACAATTAAAATATTTTTTTGCATGGGGTTTGGGTCTCTTTTAATAATCACGCAAAAGATTACACCCTCTTGTAGGCCCCAAGATAAAAAATGACTCCTGTATCCAATCATTAGTCGTGGTAGGATATTCAAAATCAATCATGAGTCATATGATATCCAACGCCATCCTCATTGGTAACGTCTTGTCATTAATGATAGCTTAAGTTAAAAAAGACTATTAAATTCACCAAATCACATATTATGATGTTTTGTAGGAGAACAACCATTAAGGAAACCAAATTGAGAATTCCATAACTTTATAAGTGGGCATCCTTAGTATTAATGACATCACTGATCAACAACTAGTTCCTTAATCCTTAAGCATGAGTACAAATTCATGACTCATGTCATTAATGCACAAAAAATTGAGCTTCAAACTTATCATTGGGCTAGTTATGAGATGAAACTTGAGTTCCCCCATCGCATGCTTTGAGACACAAACATACTGTTGGAAATTGTAACTAGGTTTAGTCTTCATAATGACTATGTAATTATGAATTTATGTAATGAAGAAGAAAAAGATAATAAAATTTATTTTGTAAAGCTTGTTTCATGGGTTTCATGAGCAAGGAGTTTTTATTATAGGTCAAAGACTTCTTCTTGATGTATTTTAGGGATTTTTCATCTTGTCATAAATTTATAATTTAGAGTCACGTATTTCAAGGATTTTTACACTTGTAAAGGTCAAAAATTATGCTTCAAGACCTTGTCATCATGCTCTAGAAATTTGTAGAAGAAGTCGGCTTGAAGATGCTGAAGAATACCCCTTGAAAGGTTGGCTCAAAATAGGTCACATCAGTTCACTAACAGGTCGGATAATTACAGGGTCAAACCACTATAAATACCCCAGTTGACTGCGCAGAAAACAAAAATAGAATATTTCAGATTGGTCTCATATTTTCGGACATATATGAGGAAATAATACCATGCAGTTTGGTGCAATATAGACAGTGAAGGAGTTCAGATCAAGTGTCTGCAATTGGAGTGCGAAGTTGAGGTCTGTTTTGGTGAAAAAATTGGAGGGTAGACAACATAATAGGAGAAGGATACTTAAAATTTTTTCCTGGGCCTAATATACCTCAGACCTAAAGCATACTACAGCAAGAAACAAATACTACTCTGAGTGCGGCTTACAGTAAGTAAATATAGAGAAGAAGGAGCCTGCAACTAGTAATGCAGTATCTATGTCTGAAGTATTTTGAAGGGATCGAAGTAGCATAAGAAGAATTGTTATCACAACGTGCCAAGGATATCAGAGGTGCAGGATGAAGGAGGTTGAGACTAGTTTGAAGTAGGATAGAAAAGAAGCAAGTGGTTAGAAAGGGACTGAGCTTCCCTAAGTATTGGTGTAGAACGGTGTAGAGAAGAAGACAGCCATAAGGAACTAATAAAAGAGAAGTGACAAGGCCTTGGAGGCATACAAATGTCAGGGGTTTGTGTCATGGTCATGGTACTTGTCAACTGAAAGTCTATAAGAAGAATTACTTGTGGGTTTTCCTCTCCAAGAGGGAGAGGTTTTGGCCCTGGCTTGAAGAGTCTAAAATTTGTGTCTCTTGTGTTTTGATAATTGACTTGATGAAATACATAATAAGCTAATAAAGAGAAGATATATGTAAGAGAAATAAGTTCACAAGTAATTATCAGGAAGAGAATTGAATTAAATTATGCCCTTCCAAATGCTCAACATGGTATTAGAGATAAGGTGCTAAAGAAAAAGGGGTACTTGACAAGGAGATACTCAAGGACCAAAGAGAAAAAATATTTTTTCTAGAAAGCATCAAATAAAAAGTAAAAGTATACATAGAAAAATCAAATCATTTTTCAAAGCCATCTCAAGGAGACCTTCAACCTTATTCAAAGGATCCACACATCGAGGAGATAATATTTGTCATCAAAGATTCTTGATATTGAAGCCTAATCAACATTGTTGGAAGACACATCATCAAGCACCATCTAACACTATTGAAGAAATCATCATTATGAAGTAATCATCAAGTCATCCTTAATCATCAAGGATCCAAGAACACCTACCTCCTTTGAAAAAATCAATCTAAGGAGTTCCTGCCATCATCATCCAGGAAGCTGATAGAAGGAAGAAATCAATCCTCACAAGTAAGTATTTCTATAACCTCGTTTGAATCTGTCAAAATGACTTGTTGCAAAGAAAGCAACAAATTAGTTGGGTCATCAAACTTTCGTGCATGGGAGAAAAGGACAGATTTGAATCTAATTGAAAATGAAGTTATGGGCTACATCAAAGGATCTACAGCTCAACCTTCAAAAGAATATACTCCAGTTGATGCCAAGTACATGAAGGGAGAAGTAAGAGCCCATAGGATTCTCATAGAATCCATTAAGGACTCACTCATACCCTATGTATTAAAACTAGAAACTACAAAATAAATATATGAAAAGTTGGTGGAGCTATTCTCTATAAGTATTGTAGGAGAAGTAATCTCTCTGAGACAAAAAAATATACAAGATGAAATTTTCAAGAGAGGAAGTAATCACTTCATATTTTATGAGGATTTCTAAAATACGAGATCAATTACAAGAATTAGGAGAAGTAATGTCTGATAGTGAAATGAATACAGTGGTGTTGAATGCTCTACGAGGAGAATGGGGAAACTTAATTTGAAGCATATATGGGAAGAAACAAACAACACCATTCCAGAATCTGTGGTATCTATGTAAAATAGAGGAGACTAGGTTAAAAGAAAAACTTGATATATGACCAGGTGAAGGAAATAAAGCCTTCACATCCATGTCCAGGAATAAAGGAATATTTGGTAAATTTGGTCCTCAGAATAAAAGGAGAAATATGGACAAAGTATAATGCTTTGCATGTAATGAACTTGGGAATTACAAAATATATTGTTCTAAATCTAGAAAGGATAAGAGGAAAAAGGAATTAGAAGCCCATGTCATAGAAGAAAGGGGAGAACATGGTGCAAAGAAATCTAAGAAAGAAGAAGTGAAATATCTCTACTATGATTGAGATCATCTTCCTCTTTAAGAGGTTTCTATCAACTGTAAATTATTATGTCAGGAAGCATTGTACATCAATGCATAACTCTAGAAAAATCATCATGATAGAAGAATGGAAGGAGCACTTGTTATAGGAGGATGTACACAATACAACTATGATATGAAAGAAGTGGCTCCTGGGAACCTCACTGATAACAACATTGATGGAAGGTATTCTTCTAGATCAAGGGTCATCTATGAAACAGGTTCTGAAATTATCTAATAGAGTCCTCCTTTGATTCACTCGTTAGGAAGAAATAAAAATGTTTAATCGAGAATTATATATTGCAGAATTTTGGGATATGATGGCATACTAATGAAGTAGGTCCAGGGAATGGAATTATTCATTCTAGGGAAAATTGTTGTAGGATGACTGAAAATAAAGGAAGAGATACATATATTTATATGCTAATACTGTATGCTATGAAGTCATGTCATATGGTTGCAGGTGATGGACTTCTACCTTTAGAAGTATGATCAAAGAAAGGAGAATCTCTTCCGATACACATGTTGTCGATAACATATGAAATCAACATAATATGTCCTCATATGGAAGATGAGGTGGTTCTATACAAACAAGGAATTGTATACTGGAAGTTCCTAGGAATAAAGTAAAAACTGTGTGGAGAAAGAAAATATGAGATCATGAAGTGCAACCATGATAAGAGGTTGTTACCATATGGAAGCCAAGAAGATTTGACTGGGAGATATCCTGGGAAGGTATGTAGACTCTGATAGGAGTCTGGTAAAGTTGAAGGCCCTTGACAATACATATCTTTAGGAGATGTGTCAAGCTGAAGAAATGATGTCTATGCCTACAAGAATATTTCATGGAGAAAGATAATCACTAAGGTAACTTTTGATTTAAAATTTCATATGTATATGTTTTTATCTAGATAATTTTATGCAGGGCTGCCAACCATAAGGAAGGATGAAATATCATTGGAAGAAATATGGTTCGAAGGAAAGCAACATGGCATGAATATGGACCATATGAGAAAGATCGATGAATCACTTTCTAATAGATGACATGACTCATGGATGAAAGTGATGGATGATATGTGCCCTATGAAGCTATCCCAAAGTTGAATGCTCCTCAACATCGAAGAAATTCATGACATCGAAGGGAGTTTTTCATGAGCAGTTTGGTGTTTTCATCATTGCTGCTGCAGGTACTTGGTTAAGAGGGAGCTTCGTAATGAGTTTCTTATTAGAAGAAACTTGAAGTATGTCCTTCCTGAATTAAATGGAGGAAACAAATATGATTCTCTAAATTCATGTGTTATGCACTAGACCAGGACTAACAACCATAAGTCCTAGTGAAGGCCATGAGGAGAGAATGGATAGACACATCATTCTGGTCTTCACCTGGGAAGACGTAATGGACGATTGGGTAATCATCTAGCATTTGATACTCTTTGAGGATGTGATAGGTAATCCAAGATAAAAGTAGTTGAGGACCGATATTCTTTGAGGACTGAGAATCCAAGATAAGAATAGTCTTGGTGGACATACCCTAAACCGAGGTAGGGTATGATCCAAGATAGACAATGATGAGGGTGTCTATAAATCATTGGCCTTGCTAGCATTGTAGCTCATTGTCTCATTGAGATATGGAGCTGTTAGTCAAGGCCTTGCACTATGACAATGTTGGTTGATATGATGCTATACAGATGCGCTTACCAATCTGATTCTTCTTATGAGATTTTTTATATTGAAGGTAACCATGTACCATTATGAATAGCTCCCTAGTTAAGAGGGAGTGTTGGAAAGTTTAACTAGGTTCGGTCTTCATAATGACTATGTAATTATGAATTCATGTAATGAAGAAGATAGAGATAATAAAATGTATTTTTTGTAAAGCTTGCTTCATGGGTTTCATGAGCTAAGAGTTTTTATTATAGGTCAAATACTTCTTGATGTATTTTAGGGAGTTGTCATCTTTTCATAAATGTGTAATTTAGATTCATGTATTTGAAGGATTTTTACACGTGTAAAGGTCCAAATCTATGCCCCAAGACCTTGTCATCATGCTCTAGAAATTGTTGGAAGAAGTCAGTTTAATATGCTGCAAAATACCCCTGGAAAGGTCGGCTCAAAATAGGTCACATCAGAACACTGACAGGTCAGCTAATTACAGGGTCAAATCACTATAAATACCCCTATGGACTGCGCAAAAACATATATTGAAGAGTTCGTATTTTCTGAGATTTTTGGCCATGTCTGAGGCAATAATACAGTGCAGTTTGGTGTAGTATAGACAATGAAGGATTTCAGATCAAGTGTCTACAATTGGAGTGCAAAGTTGAGATATTTTTTGGTGAAAAAATTGGAGGCTGGAAAAAATAACAGAAGAAGGATACTTACCTCTGTTTCCGGGCCTAACATACCTCAGACCTGAAGCATACTACAACAAGAAACATATACCACTCTCAGTGCAGATTACAATAAGGAAATATAGTGAAGGAGTCTCCAACTAGTAATGAAGTATCTATGTTTGAAGTATTTTGAAGGGATCGAATTAGCGTAAGAAGAAGTGTTATCATAGCGTGCCAAGGATCTTAGAGGTTCATGACGAAGGAGGCATAGACTATTTTGAAGGAGGACAATAAAGAAGCAAGTGGTTAGCAAGGGACCGAGCTTCCCTAAGTATTAGTGTAGAATGGTGCAAAGAAGAAGGCCACCATAAGGAGCCAAGAAAAGAGCAGTGACAAGTTATTGGAGGCATACAAAGGTAAAGGGTTCATGTCATGGTCATGGTACTTGTCTACCAAAAGTATATAAGAAAAATTACTTGCGGGTTTTCCTCTCCAAGAGGGAGAGGTTTTGGGCATGGCTTAAAGAGCCTAAAACTTGTATCTCTTGTGTTTTGATTATTGAATTTATGAAAGAAATAATAAGCTAATAAAGAGAAGATATAAGTAATATAAATAAGTTCACAAGTAATTATCAGGAAGAGAATTGAATTAAACTATGCCCTTCCAAATTTTCAACACACATGAATTTGAACTAGCGTTAGGTAATTTCTTTGGTTAACATTGGATTATGGTTTAATTGGAAGGAAAGAATCTATGGGGAGCCTATACTCCAACTCTATGAAAATTTGGTAAGTTTCCATGTTTTTTTAGTTAAGTTTGTGTTTGTCTTGTCAATTTATGTTTCTAATAGGAAACATCTATGGGAATCCCATAATCTAAATTTGTGACACAATTTGGTAAGTTTCCATGTTTATTTGATTGGGGTTGTGTTTGTCTTGTCGATTTCTATTTCCAGTAGCTTTATAAAAGAGCCTCCTCCTTTGAGACACTCTAGTGTAAGGGGGGTCTTAAGTTTTTATGACTATTTTAAGTTTGGAATTCAAAGAAACAATTTGCACCAATGAATTCTAGAAAGTATCTTCTATCAATTTGACACACAAACATTATAGAAATAATTTAGAATTTGAATGCGTGACAAGGGGACTGGAAATTTGGTAACATTGGGAATTTGGTATTTATTATGGATATTGATTTATGTGAAATTCTAATGGATTATAGAGAGATTTAGGAAATTAGACATCTTCTTAGAAACCACAAGGAGTGCAATATGAATTTCATTTCCATGGTCACCTCCAAAGTCCATGAGAATGTATACCATGTGACTTCTTAGATAATAACAATCATAAGGTATCTCGTTCAACAAAAGCCACATATAGTTGTTCTTGAAGCATAATTTAATCTACTCAAAAGTATGGTCCTAAACCTAAGTAAGGGAGATCAAATTGGGGCATATAACCAAACATTATAAGCCAAGCCAACTTAATGGGAGCTAAAGGAATAAGAAATCGTGCACTAGCTTGCTAAAAACATGGAAATAGTAAACCATGACTCTATCCCATTTAATGTGGGTCTAGTAAAAATAGCTAGTCATCATGCTTTCTATTAATTTTTATGTTTTTCATAGTTGTTAAAATTGTAGGTTGATATTGCAGAATATATAGTGTCAAGAAATATTAGAATATTTTGTAAATATATACATAGACTCTATTATATGCAGTTGACATTATCTTTTACTTAAAAGTTTTGAAATAGAACTATGATGTAATTATGTTATTCACATTGCTAATATATATATATATATATATATATATATATATATATATACTTGCTTTTGAATTAACAATTGAAAATAAATATATATAATTTATTTATAAGTTGTTGATGTTAAGTTATAAATAAATTTAAATTTACTTTAATACTATCTTAGGGATGAGGAGAAATAAAATAAATGTTCTTAAAAATAGGTTTACCAAAAACAAAATGTAGTCTACACATTATTAATATTTTTTTTTTAATAGGTCTTTTTTTTTACATTTTTTCAAATAGTATTGTTTAAAGTTTTAATTAAAATTCAAGTAAATTGTTGGAATTGTAAATAGTGGTTATTAAATTTGCACAATCTTATTATCCAATATAAATGCACTATAGTTTTTTACAATATTGAATCTACTAAACAATTCAAGTTTGAATAGAGTTTTTTTAGAACATCAAATCTATATGTAGTTAAAAATACAATTTAAATAGTGAAAAATTACAATTTTACTAAAAATACTATGTGATAAAATTATCTTATATGATTATGATAATAATTAATTAAAAAAAAGGACTTTGAGGGTTAGTTTAATTGGTCAAGTTCTCGTTGTTAAAGTACTTTTTCTATTGAGAAGTCATAGGTTCAGTTCTCTTGACAATCTTGGGACAAGGCTCTATAATTGAATGTGAAGAAAGTGATCCATTCAAATATAAATATATTCCATAGACATAATGGTCACCAATCTACAAAGTCTCTTACCACATTACTAAAAAGTAAATTATTTTTATATTAAAAAAAAAAAAAACACATATTTATATAATATTTCTAACAATTTATTTTTCATGTCCACCAAAGAAAATCCCCTCCCCAAAATTTCTTGGAACGTTGTTATTATTTTGATGGGTAAACTTTATTCTATAGCGACTTATATATTAATTCCTTCATATGGTTTATTTGGCATTCATACTCTCCTTTCAATTTGGGTTTTCTTTAAAAATAATATTTATACATAAGTGTCACATCGCTATTGTAAAATACATAAAATTCCTTACAATTAATATATTTTAATAATTTAATTTCAATAATTAGTTAATTATAAAAGAGATGATTGTGTTTGAAATAATCGTAAATTTATTTTAATTATGAATTTGCAAAAAATAGAGAAAATTTCTTTAAGTAATTGCATATATATATATATATATATATATATTAATTTGAAAAAACTATGTATTGAAAAGATTTGTTGCATCTTACATAATATATGATTGAATTATGTCTTATCATGGGACGATAAAGTGTTTGGTACAATGGGATGTTATCCCCTTTACTCAATTTTAAATCCCAATTCGATCTTGGGCCTCGCCTATATTACTCCAACGAGGTCACTTACCATTTTACCATGGTAATATATGATGGTGGTGACCAACTTTATCCACATACTAAATATCCCTTGTAGTCTCTGGGCCTCACTTAATCAATGTCCACATGACGTACTGTGGGGCTGATGAGGTGGACTACTTGTTTAGCCCCTCCTTTCAGCCAACTTTCGTCAGCCAACTAGAATTTTCCTTGAGCCAATCTTCATGCTCTATCCCCCTTTCGTCGCTACCAACTATCGACTTACCTTTCTCCTTTGAACCAGCTGCCTTGCTCGAGGATTTCCTTTCTCCTCACCAAAGTTAGACTTTACTCTCCCACTTGTATCATCGCTATTGTGTTCCTCCTGTCTCTGCCCCCTCCTCTCCCCTGCTGAACACAATAACGATGATACAGGTGGGAGAGTAGAGTCTCCCCCTCCTCTCCCCTGCTGAACACAATGTAATACTTCCTCTCCTTTTGGTTGAGTTGGTTTCCCTGGTGTGGCCTCGACTTTATTTTCTCCCTGTAGTTCAGGAAAGTGAAAGTGAAGAAGCATTCACCACATGAAGGGTTCTATTATCTTTGTTGTGGGTCGATACATTCCAAACCCTCGTTGGGCAGTTATGTGGAAATATTCTCAAAATGGTTGGTATAGGAGGTTAGATGAGCACTCTTAGTCTCCCTCACTGGGTTATTCCCCCACTTTTCACCTAATTCATTGGGGGTGGTTGGCCTTTATTTTCCACTCTCAGACTAACTCCTAAACTATTTTGGAGGGCTCTTCGTTTCGAGGAAAATTAGGGCTTACTCTTCAGCCCTAAACTATAAATTTTGAGCCTCTTAGGGAGTCCGTGGACTACTTGAAAGTTTGGGCCATTCTTCTTGGGCTTCCCTTTCCCTTCTGGAAAGAGAAATCTCTCACAATCATCAAGAAGAAAATGGTCATTTTATTAGTCTCGAGCCAAGGTGGGAGATTAAATCAGACTGCATATAGGAATGGATTCAAGTGGAAGTCAACCTCAAGGAGGGGATCCTCACAAACATTGAGATTGAAGGGGAAAACTACAAATGTATTCAGAATATAGACTACTAGAAGCTCACCTTCAGGTGTTACGACTATCATAAGGTTATACATCTTTGGGTAGAATTCCTTAGGGTTGGACCACTTGTTGCAAACACTTAATGGAAGAAAATTGTTACATGAAATACATATCCCTTGTCACCTGATTAATCATATTCGAAGCCAGTTTTGAAAATGGCACCAAGAAATACAAAAATGATGACTAGCAGTGGATGCTGGACAATTTTAAAAAATGGATTAGGTCATGGACACATTGATGGCTATCGCTCGGGGGTCAATATATCCTGGTACATGAAATATTGCAGCGAGTTGGGACATATTGGGCTATGCTATATCGTATACCTGTTGGCATCATTAAAAAATATAACTCTATATTGGAAAATTTCATTTGGGAGGGTATAAAGATAGAAGGGAAATTCCACCTTACAAATCTAGAGAGCATTGTTGTACGAAAGGGGTATGGGGGCAAGGGAATACTAGACATCAGTACATCTGGGTCGGCACTGCTCCTAAAATCCATGTGGTGAGCAATACATATCAGGGGTATGTGGCAGGACATCATATACACAAAGTGCCTGGGAGGCAGAGACATCACATACTGGTACAGGAGGGGTACACTTGATTTTTCATTTGGATTGTACATTTGGAGGAATTTGCAAACGGTTAAAGGGTTACTTGCAAAATTTGGTATGGAGGCTTGGGAAAGGGACTCAAATTATCATAGGGGCCGATAGAATAAAGGAAGTCGCTGGGCCACAATAACTTTCAAAAAACTTAGTGGACCGTCTATACTCTCGGGGTTATATTTACCTCTATCAGGTCATTAGGACATGGCAAGGTACCATGCCAATATGGAAGGATGCAGAGGAAATGCATCTACATGATGAATAGAATCAATATATTATGGCACTCTGAATGGCAGGTTTAAGTGCTTGCAATGAGAATGACTGAATTACATGGGCTGGAACGTTGTGCACGAAAGGAGCTGTGGTTACTGAACTATACAGGGACATGATTAAAAACTCCCAAGGATTGCAAATTTGTTAGTACAAACAGGTATGGGCACTAAACATTCCTCACAAGATAAATTTATTAACTGGCTAGTGTGGCGCAATAGGAACCTCTCATGGGAAAATTTAAACAAGAAGGGAATTCAGGGACTGGGACGATGTGCACTGTGTTGTACTGAAAATGAAAATAATTTCCATCTTTTTATTGCATGTCATGTTACTTATCTGGTTTGGAAAGGTATCTATAAGCACACACTACTACCGTATAGGGACTTCACTCACTTACATGAATGCTACACATGGTGGATGACGAGGGAGGAAAGACTTAAACCACTCCCATTTTATACCATATGGGAGATATCGAAAGAATGAAATGTTCTTATATTTGATGGTCTCCGAATAAATACTGATTGCATCATACAAAATATCATTACATGGATGGAGGGGACAACTATGGTTCAGAGACCGCCACGGACCCATGCTCATAGATCCACTGTACACCAAGCTATTTTCCCGGCATGCTACTTTGATGGGGCATAACAGGGTCACATCTGTGGTTGTGGGGTTTGCTTACAGCTAAACCACTACATTCAATATAAAATCCATTGGAACGGCGAGCCAAGTACAAACACAAGGGTAAAGGTATTAGCGCTATAGAGTCTTTTGTGGTTTGTACAACAATTGACATTAGATACATTATATATTTATGGTGATTCTCAAGTCATAATACAACGTATAAACATGGAGACGAATTTCTCTCCTCCTCTTCTGATGACTTGGATGAATCGTATTTATGCACTAAAAGATACCTTCAGAGCCATAAATTTCTCACACATTTATTTCGAGCATGATGGGGTTGATGACGCACTGTCAAAGAGGGGCATCACTGACACATTTGGTCACATACACGACAAGTTACAGTTTGTTGGGCAGACACGGGTGGATGGTTTCGTCATTATGTATAGATGTTTCCTTGCAAGGTGATACCCATTGTTTTTGGAGTCGTCTAACGAGCCGGAGGAATTGCCCGGACGGTCAAAATTGGCCGGAATCCGGGCCAAAAAAATTTAAAAAATCTTGCAGAAATAGTGTTTGAATCCTGATTTTGACATTGGAAATGGATTCAGCACCATCAAAAACCTGTAGGACACCCAAAATATTAAACTTTGATAGTTATAACATGGATTTAGAAAAATTCCTGCCGGATTTTCTGAAAATCTTATCGGAATTTTCATGATTTTCAGAGCGATTCCTCTGGCTAGTTAGACTACGGCATTGTTTTTTGTGGTTATTTCGCTATAGTTGTTAAGGATGTTTTTTTCTTCTACTTGCTGGTTGATGGCATGATTGTCAATGATTGCTTCCGTTTACAATTATTTGGCATGTTTTTTGGAAACTGGGGACAATGAAACACATTCGGATCTCTCGAATACTACGAGGGATATTTTATATTTTCCACCATGTGGACTGGTTACAGATATATGATATATGATCTAAAAACTTTTTCTGATATTATGCAATGTTACACAATATCCACCAGTTTTTTTCTATCTGAAAAAAAAAATGACTCCCTCTTGTAAATAAAGGTTTGAAATTTGATTTCTCTTTATATACTTTGAATTTCGGATTCGTTCCCGTACTGTTTCTCAAATGGCCTCGAAAGCCAGATATGCGGTTTCACTCATTACGCCAACCTATATGTAACTACAATTCACTATACAATAGCTGCATCCATCAATATAACGTGAGTTAATTCCACCACCTCCCTGTACTTCTCAAAAAAATTTGTATGTATGCGAAATGGGTGTTATGATTTAGACGAAATATGACCGCCTGCTTATGAATTCTTGATTATCAAATTTTTCAATTGGTTTGTGTTATTATTCTATTGCATCCAATACTGCTTCTCCTT